>JBBJLS010071360.1:0-11164 GCA_037577275.1 Bryconaethiops microstoma | reverse complement strand
GTATTTATTGTAATATTAATGTTTTAACACTAACTTAACACTACTGTCCAGTAGTAAACAGGTTTTAAGTAGAATTTCCCAGGTGCCTCAAACTTTTGCATGGTACTGTATAGGATTATGCATGACTCTATTTACGTTTACGTTTACGGTATTTAGCAGACGCTCTTATCCAGAGCGACGCACATCAGTACGGAAGTCGTCTACGTCTCTTCTTCACACCTGTAAAGCTATGCTAAAATCAACACCTGCTTTTTACCAAGTTACTACCAGCTAAGTTACACACCAAAAACTTACTCAAAAACAAGAACCTTTATCACAGCATTTATTCTCTGAGCTTTAGTCAGAGGTCCTGAAGTGGCTTGTGCTCACCAACCTGATTTACAGTAGAAGAAAACGTGCAGTCGAATGAGATTAGTGGACATGCAGAATGCTGTAATCTGATTGACCCTGTGGACCAATGCGCTCAGGGAGATGGAGCTGCATATGGGCTGATGCCTGTAATGACCATGACACAACTCCTATCCCGTCATAAGTTTCTGAATCTAATGAAGCTAATGATGAATGCGTGTCCTGAGATGATGAACTGATATCTGACAACGAATGGAAAAACACAGACCTGTACGCCCAACATGAGCGATTTCAGAAAACTGAGGGGGTCAAATCTGAAGACACATTTTTAAAATATCCGAATGGTGATGGGTGAGATATGTGGGTCAAAAGACTGCACTGACTAAAATCAAGTATAAAAATGCATCTACCACAAAAACAACATGTTATGTGTGGGGATGGTAGAATGCTCAGGGGTACCTCAGAGGTGCCACTAGCAGTAGTGGGATTCAAACCCACGACCTTCTGATCGCAGGGGCAACACCTAAACCACCAGGCCACCAGCTGCCCCCAAAGGAAGTCACTGATTAATGATTCAAATAATGCAATGCTATCTGGTGGCTACTAGCATCCACTCATTATTAGCAACATTAGCACAAATGGTTAAATGATTCCTTTAAGGAAATAAATGGCCAGCTTTTGTTTTAGCACACATGAGAAAATGCCAATTCACAGGTGTTCTATAAAGATAAAATAAGATAAGACCAAAGAAGAAATACTTTTCTTATTATAATTATACATGTCAGTTGCAATTTTTTATCAGTCTTTTTGTATTTTGTATTTTGGGGTTTGTTTTTTGTACATACTCCACAGTGATGGAACTCCATCCAGTAACTTTAGGAATGAGAGTTTGTGTGGAGTAATGCAGTGTGGATAGTACTTGACCTTACTAATGCTCTTGTGGTTGATTGCAGTCGAATCCTTACAACAATACTCCATTCTTCCAGGTGAATAGAGGTTTCTACAGCAGCAGAGGAGTGATTTCTGAAGAAACTGCGAGAGCAGATGTCTATACATTTGAATTAATGTGGGACTCTGAATAATGCATATGGGAAAAAAGTAACAGCTGTTTATTTGTTGTTATTTTTAGCAGGATTAGTCATGGTAGTGGTACCACGGAATTATGAACAAAGTGTTGAAATGCTTCTGTGAAACTGTGACTAAAGTTTTTTTACATTACACGTAAAGGTGATTCAGCTTCTGGTGCTCTCGATTTACGCGAGTTTTGGTGAAATGCAATTTTAACCACGTGACTCTGAGGACCAGACCGCTCATTAAAACACTTCAATTCTGCAGAGACCTGTCATGACGCACGAAGGGCTCGAGGAAAAAGCGAGCGATCTGCTGTATAAAACAGAGGAGAACCAAAGAGAGAACATGATCCTCGCGTAACACGTCAGAGAGAAATAAACACAATTTTGTATTGAGGGAGGGGACAACTGTGCTTCAGCACCCTGGACAGCACCACCAGCTTCTGGTACCACCAACAATGTGAGTAGCAAACGATGATCTTTTCCTTTCCATTCCCTTCACTGAAGAACCAATCACTCTTTCTGCCGAACCATTTGTGCATGGCTGTCGAACCTTCACGTTTCACACTAAAATATGAAGGTTCTTCAGAGGTTCCTGGCTTGAACCTAGAGCTCCTAGAGATGAAACTTCACATAGGACCGTGCGTTTGGATTTTATTAACCTCTGTAAAGGTTCTTTCATCTTTTACAAACGCCTGTTGCTTATTTTTACAGCAATGGCTACCATCCCTGGTCCTGAACATCAGCCTTCCTGCAGAGTGTAGTTCCAACCACAATCTGCCACACTTTTCCAGCTAATTAACTTCTTCAGACGCCCTTCATCAGCTCCACCAGTGTCAGATAACGAGCGACAGCACGTTGGATGCAAGCTGGAACTAAACTCTGCAGGAAAGTAGATCTCCAGGAGGAGGGTTGATGTTCTACAGCATCGCTCGAGAAAAAAAAAAACCTTTTTAGGCGCCCGATCAAATGTCTGAACTCTGGATTTAAGACGAGTCCTACTAAGGTGCACCACTCAAGATCTCATGATCTCACTTTCCTTCTTAGATATGAAGAAAGCCATGGCATTAGTGAGCAGTTCTCAGTTTCTCTTCGTGGTCATCTGCTGCGTCCTCTGCTGCAGGTCTACAGCTCTTCCAGCAATCGCCACGTACTCCACCATGAGGTGAGAACTTAAGCACACACCCGTTTCTGAACATAAACGTCAGCACATGAGTATTTGAGAACTTCAGCACAATAGTTTCTCAACGTTTGAGAACTTCAGCACACCAGTTTCTGGCCATTTCAACCTCAGCATATCCCGTTTCTGACCATTTCGAATTTCAGCACGCCAGTTTCTGGCTGTTTTAAAGCTTCATCACCCCACTTTTATTTTCTGTTTCTGGAGACGTGGTGTTCCTCTCTTCACCCGCAGGTCCGGGGCGCTGGGTGGTGACGGAGACGCGGGCTGGTCGAGCGATCCGTCCCAGGACGCAGAGATGTATAAACTACTGTACGAAATCACGAACACGGTGGAAAGGTAAAAGAAAAAACAACGCTCATAATAATAAATCGCTAAAATTACAGAAACGACCTTAAACGTCTTAACTCTGATTCGGGCAAGTACAGCCCCGCACACGCTTCACTTTTAACATTATATCTTCCAGACCCACCCTTATTATTATATCCTCCAAACCCACCTTTACCATAATATTCTCCAAACCCAGCTTTACCATTCTGTCCTCCAGACCCGCCAGACACGCAGACGGACTTTTCACCAGTGGATACAGTAAACTGCTCGGACAGCTGTCAGCCAAAGAGTACCTGGAGTCTTTACTGGCCAAGAGAGTCAGGTAAAGTTCTTGTCCGTAACTTCTACATACAGCTCTGCTCTGCTAGGTGGATTACTGCACAGAACTGTCAACATACCGAGTCATTATTAGTAATATTATTAATTTATATATATATATATATATATTATGGTAATGTCAAGCAAGTAATGTAGTAATGTATTTATTTCTTTACTGCCATTTACTGTCATTTACCTGTTAGTAGAACAGTCCTACTAACAGAAATGACTGTAATCTTCAATCTATTTTCATCAAATATTTACTACTGTGTATTATCCTGTCAGTTGTCTAATAACTATTACATAAATGTCAATATCTGTGGAAAAAGTAAACAGGTGCAACAGAGTGAAAAGTCTATTACATTTGTTGACAGCTATGAAATATTATGGACTATATTATAGAGTCAGACATGTCTGTTATATTTCCACAAATATATGATTATAGAACAGTTGTTGTTTTCAGAAATATCGATCTATTTAGCTCTTGTGCAATAAAACTATATACCATGACAACCTAGTCTGCGTACATGTAAATGTAATGACTAGAATAAATCGTGTAGACTAAACTAATAGGCAGTGGGTAAATAATACTCTCCCCTGGATTCATGTCGCTCTGCAGTGATGAGCTGAGCGCAGAGCAGCTGAGGATGAAACGCCATTCAGATGCAGTTTTCACCGACAACTACAGTCGCTACCGCAAGCAGATGGCGGCCAAGAAATACCTCAACTCAGTTTTAGCAGGAAAAAGGAGGTAGGAGGCTTCCTCAGTAATCCCTGCATGACTGTGTTGCCTGTGCCTGTATTTGTATGTCTCGGATTTCTAAGTCGTATTGGTTTTGCATACCAATTTTAAAGAGTTTTTTTCTTTTTCTCAAAGTCTTTAAAAAATGCTTCCATAATTAAATACAAAATCATTCAGAGTGGTTGGATGCGAAATGCTCCATTCTGGAGAAACAGTGATGGTGCATGCCCAAAGAATTTAATGCCTTTAAAAGTTCCCTCAGAACGTTGTGGCATGAAATGATTACAAATACATTGCCTGATGTCTGAGGCATTTAAAGTAGCTTTGAGTTAATATTTTGACCAAAAATGTATTTTTATTCTACCTACAGTAAAGTGGTACATGTAGGGCATTGTAAGGAGAAATGATCCCAGAAGAAAACTTTTTTGCCATCTTTTTGTAGTAGATCTCAGGACCCCTGAGTCCCAGAACCACCACTGTAAAGAATCTGAGTCACTAGATTTCTCTACAAATCATCAAAGAACTCTAAGAAAAGTAATAGTCAAACCTAGTTTTTTAAATAGGTAATACTCTCAAACAGTGCCAGAAACCACATAAACAAGTTCATTTCAGATTACTTAACTGTCGTCTGAGGCAAGAATGCAGTTTTGCACATTGCTACCACTGGCTCTAAACTTTAAACTGTTTTTATCTGCATTAGCCTTGCTGCTTCAGGGAAAAAGCCAAAACTAAAAAGTCAGACATGCCAAACATGTCTCAGCTGATTGGTTAAATTTGGGGTGTCTAAATGTGATTTTCTGGCTGGATTGGAACTTCATTTTAGGTCTTCTGCTTTCTAACCTGCTCCTTGTGTGCTACTGCAGCCCAGAGGATGCTCTAGCCATGCCTGCCCAGTCCAAAAACACTGAAAACTCCTTACAGCAAAGCTATGAGGACCCTGTTGACCAGCTCCTCCAGCAGCTTCCGCTAGTATGACCACTTTCCTCCAGAGTTAGTCCCTTCATACTACTTTCTCTTCTATTTCTCTAAGCATGTCATTCTGGAGATTCATTTTTGTAGTTAACGTGGGGAATGGTTAAGTCTGACACTCACTTCTTCTTCTTCTTCTTTTAATTTGCATACACTTACCCACCCACACCCACCCACATGCTCCCCCACCAGAACACGTTTGGTTTGGAGGATTCCGGGTGTAAATGCTTTTGAGCATCTCCGTATGAATAAAATGATATTAAATCGTACCTGCTGCTTTCCTTCCAGCACCTCTAGATGACAGCGACTGCTCCGTTTCAAGCTTTCAAGACCTTCTCCATCTGAGACTATTTATTATTCATTAATTCTGGGATCTTCAATGTTGCGACCAATTACCGTACAACATACCCTATTTAAACATATTGCCATACAACACTGAAATAAGTGAATGTTCGAGTTGTAAAAACAGTGATATTTAATTGTCTTTTTGGTTGTGTGACAAAGCTAAATGTTATTTTATTTGTTAAAAAAGAGCTATATTTTGACTGATTGCTGACATTGATACATGTCATTTAAACAATAAAAACAAATGAACAAAGATTGTTTGAGTTATTAGAGGCAAACGAGGCTAAAGACGAACGAGACTAGAGGCTAAAGATAAACAAGCAGCATACAATTCCAAAATAAAATAGCTTGGTTCTGTGAGAAACCTTTAACAGAGAAGCTTTACATCCTGTGAAGGTTCTTTGCATTTCACAGAGGATGGTCCCAAATAATATTAAATTTAACTTAATGTAGTTACAAATTAACAATACATGCAACAACGATGAAGCTATTCTGCAGCATCATTTATTGTTGGAAATATATTATAGTAGTACAGCTGATGTAAATACACTTCAGTTTTAATGTAATTGTACAAGTGTATCTTGGTGTAACAACTGTCTTGATGTATACACAAGCATATTAAATGGAGGTAATTACATTTGCATGTACAACATCTTTCTGATTGTAGAAGGGGATGTGTGATTACCTGCATTAAAATAAGGGTAAAGCGGCCCCCTATAGTCGCGCCTGAACACACCACAGCACAGCACACAGTGTCAACAATGCGAAATTCTTTCTCTGTATTTAACTCATTCACCAAGTAAAGCAGTGGGCTGCCACCAATGAGGGGCGCCCAGGGAGCAGTGTATGAGGATGGGTACCTTGTTCAAGGGTACCTCAGTGGTGCCACTAGCAGCCATGGGATTCAAACCTTCTAATCGCAGGGGCAACTCCCTAACCACCAGGTCATCAGTCGCCCCAATTACGAGACCACTTGCATTCATTTTAGCTACCTGTAGCAAAATGCTTGCATTCTGTAACTACTGATGTTCAACTACTGAATGTGATAATTAAAAGAAACATTTCTTTAATTAATATGGATAAAGAGCAGACTGTGATTTCACTGTACCTGTATGACAACTTTACAGGAACTGTCCACTTATTTTAAAGAGTAACTTGTAAGTGTAAATTAATTTGGATTATTTGTTTTGTAACATGCCAAACTGATGAAATTATCTAAATTAATACTGTAATTTATACAATAACTAGATGAAAATAAATGGCTGTTTAGGTTACTGTGTCATAACACATAATGCAGCTAGCTAACGGTAAGGTAAGTTAGGATGTCCTGTGCAGATGCAGTACTCTCAAAATGTAAATAATTAAAGAGGCCCCTTATAGTTACGCAGAAACACACCACAGCACAGAGAAATTCTTTCCCGGCATTTAACCCATTCTCCAAGTGAAGCAGTGGGCTGCCACCAATGAGGGGCACCCGTATCTTGCTCAAGGGTACCTCAGTGACGACACTAGCAGTGTTGGGATTTGAACCCACAACCTTCTAATTGCAAAACCAACTCCCTAACCACTTGACCAACCACTAGACCGGCATTGTGTGTGTGTGTGTGTGTGTGTGTGTGTGTCTGTGTGTGTTTATATGTTGTATGGAGAGTACAATGCTGAAGCTGGTTTGAGTGATTGGTGCCCATGAGCTTAAAGAAATGGCAAGTGTGTGTCACTCCTTCCTGTGAATGTGGTTCTGGTTCTCTGTGCATGGACATTTCAGTTCATTTTTTCAGTTCAACCTGAGAGCCTGAGAAGCAGAAAATGGGAACCCATCACATGAGTGGTCAGAAATTCTCACAGTGCGAAGAATAGTGCTTGTTGACTCACAGCTATAAGTTACAGTAAAGAAAATGATCAGCTATTAACAAACCAAGGTAACATAAACACATAATTTTTACATCATTTTTGCCACGGTGTGTGTCAGGCTTCCATTATTAGTCAATATAATACCCTTTGTGTCTCATCATGTTGCCCATATTAACCCGTTACCTCCGTGTTGTTTAAATAGAGTAGAGACTGTACAAGCATTGCACAAGCATTGCTGCTCTGTTACCAGCAGAGGGCCCCCTCTGTTGACAAATATCTGGAAGTGTCTCTGGAATGCTTGCCTTTTTCTGGCCCACGAATCACCATCAGCAAGAAAAATTCTGCTGTCATCCACAATTTTAAAGGTCAACAAATACAATAGGCATGCTGTCATAGTGCATATGCAACTATTTCTTACTGTAGGCAACTTGTGTGGTTCAGATCGTTGCACAAATAAAGTAAAAAACGTGTAAAATGCATCATCATGATGATTCACCTGCATCAGTTTCACAAAGTTTTAATTCAAATGTTCAATACCCTGTGGAATTTTTTTTATTTTTGGCCAAAATAAATTCATTCTCAGACCATTTTCAAATGTAAGATATGTGTATTGTTCTTATATAAACCATTTCACTATTGTATTGTGTAGAGATGGATAGCTTTTGCATTATGTGAGTTTAGAAAGACTTGTGATTCATGCACTGTGAGGTAATAAAAACCTGTCATTTATGTATTGTGAGATTGCAGCATGCACTGTGCTTGCCATTATTCATAGCGAGGTTGTCAATATTGAAAGGGCCAATCCTCTACAATTGTAGAGTCCTGTATTACGGTAAATTTGCCCTATAATCTAAACCAGGGGTGACCAACATGGTGCCCGTGGGCACCAGGGTGCCCCCAATGACCACATGAGTAGCCCGCAGACCTGTTCTAAACATAGAACAACTCACCAGTGAGCAGCGTCTAACATTTAATATTATCTTGTTGCTAATCTTCTTTAATCACATTTGCATTTGTATAAACTTGAAAATGATCATATCTGGAAAAAAACAAGCATTTAAAACAAGTTTAGACAAGTTTAGGTAAACTCTGTTCTAGTGTATCAAACTGGTAGCCCTTCGTATGGCTCAGTACCCGTGAAGTGGCTCTTTTCATTTCAAAAAGGTCGGTGACCTCTGATCTAAACTAAACATATGTAAATATTGTAATTTAACAACATAATGCACAAATGCATATTATGCACAAAATGCATTTCAGTAATTCAGTAACTAATAACATTGGCTGTTGTTGCTATGTTCATGTAATTTGGGTTATTAGTGATACACTTAACTGTAAGTTACTTATCTATAGAATTTATACCCCAGCATTTTGTATATAGCATAGTGTATTTCAAAATGAGTTTTTATTGCATTTATTGAGACTTTACATTTTATTGTGCTCTTGTCTCTGTGTCTCTGTGTGTCTGCGTAGTCATAGCATAAGCAATTTCCTCCAGGATCAATAAAGTTTCTGATTCTGATTTTGTTTCAAACTGAAAGCAGTCCAAGTATAAGACTATCCTCAAGTTGTGTACAGGAAACTGTAAAGTTTACAGACTGGCCTCACCCCTATACTGTTATATGGAATGGGAGCCCCTGGTTAAATAACATGTTTTGTTGTTTTTTTTTTTGGTAAAAGCGAGTACAAATGCTTTATAGAGAACACACTTCTACACAATCGAATGCACAATTGCTCTTCATTTGTTGCATTTGACGTACAGGAAAAAAATAAAACAAACATATTGTTGCTCGTTATATATTTTCTGCTAAATAAGTGAGAGTTGTGCCCTAAAAAGTGCATTAAATGTCATATTTCAGTTCATTCCCTGTAAAGGGAACATCAACAAAACATCTGCATTTTTGCAAAAGTCTACATATGTTTATATATTGGTACATGAGTTCAAAATATTAATAGAACGCAGTACTACTTTCCAACATATTCCTTCTTTATATGTCATTTTGATTGAAAAAGCATGTTTCTATTGATTCTTTCTCAAACATTTCATCCTATCTTAAGTTTGAGAATCCTTAATAGTTGAATGATAAGTTGCCAAGCAGGGTCAGACAACACTTCAAGTGTGTTAGTCCTTCACGTCCTGAGAGACCCGAGGTAGTGAAATATAGCGTCTTTTCTACCACTCCCTTTAAACAAGAATTGATAAGTCCCCCAATGGTCTTTGAACTTCTGCTGTTGAGCCACCGCTCTGGACAAAGTTTGAATACACAGTCACACACGGTTCAACAGCAGGTATGTTTTTAACCCTTTCTCTCAATGTTTATTTGCTTATTTATCAGTCGACTGTTTAGGTAAGTCACATCTCAGGTCGTGATCGTGTTTAGTTAAGACGAACTGTAAAGGAAACAGTGAACAAGCTGAGGTAGACGCAGGCACCTCTGAGAAAATGTGACGGTGACAGTAGTATTGCTTACACTCGCAACATTCTCAGAGACTGAGGTAAGAATTATATGGGTTTGGGTGAACCTCAAAGAGAACAGAGGACAAGATTAAGGAATACAGTTTGAGTTCAATAAACTACCAAACAAAAGAGTTCCTTCAACAGGTTTTTCAGCTCATTAGTCCATGGAGCAGTTGCTCTGATAGGCGCGCTAATCTTTTATCAGTCCTGTTAATAATTTCCCCACTCTGCCAGTAAAAAAAAGAATCGGATCGCAATGAAATTAATCCGTCCTATTAAGAACACTGTCATCTTAAAAGTGAATGTAAAATTGCTTGAGATGGACTTGAAGCTAAATGTGTGATACACACACAGGATTCTCTATAGCAGGGGTCTGCTTTCCATCCCAAGGCCCCTCTGCTTGTAATTGGTAAGCGGTTTACAGGAAAACCAAAAAAAAAAAAAAAGTGCTGAAAACCTTTGCTTTCATTGTGCTCCTGAACGGGAGATTGAAAAATAAAATCAATTCACCGAATAAGAAATGCTAGCTTTCATTGCACACTTGGATCGTAGTGTCATGGATACATGTGTACTCGTTCGGAGTTGCAGTCCATTGCATTATTGTTAAAAGTACATCAGTGGCGACAGGGTGTTTGGTGCTGTGATGTCTCTTTACTTTTCGTGTTTAAGCTCCTGATTTGAGCTACACTCCACACACTGGCCTTTAGGATTAGCGTCATCACATCCACACACCTCTACACACACCCAGATAAATACATATTTCAATTTCTTTGTTTTTTTTTTTTTTTCTTTGGCTGGCTAGCTGTCTGCATCTCCAGCCTGTGGAGTTACCTCAAACTGATGATGTGTAATTAGACTATTTAATTTAATTATTTGTGCAACTTAATTCATAGAATTTGAAAATGCTTTCTTCCCTTTTCTTCTTATTACTCAATTAAACGTCTTTTATTTTATAAGTGCTGTTACCGCCCCTCTGTATCTCCTGATTGTAGGCCCATGGACCACTTTATGCTCCACTTGTGGTCTAAGGCCTAGCTATTGAGAAACCCTGTTATAAAATGCTCCAAAAGGTTCTACTCAGTAGCACACAATGGTCCACAAGAAGATTTAATTAGTCTTAACTTTTTTTTTTTATGACTGCATAAAAAAGCACTGGATGTCATCCTGACAGGCTCAACAGGTTTAGCTACAGGTGTGTTTATTCTCCAGCTGATGGCGTACATTGTTTGGCTTCAAAGTTTCATTTGATAAGACCTCTGATCAGACAGCATTGAGTGGAAGCTTCTTTTTCAGGTCCTGTGCATGTGAGGCCTGGCGCTAGGCACTCATGGCTTCAGTTTCTGAATTTATGTTTGATTTTTTAGGCTTTTTTGGTCTGAGAGACAGTAATTGCTTTATTTGATGTCTCAGTCTTGGTGTCTATCCTTTTTGGCAGATGCTGTTTTAATTGTACAGTACTGTACAAAAGTCTTAGGCACGTGGGAAAATTATACTTAAAACCTGTTTACTACTGGACAGTAGTGTTAAGTTAGTGTTAAAACATTAATATTACAATA
>JBBJLS010071359.1:0-11166 GCA_037577275.1 Bryconaethiops microstoma | reverse complement strand
GAATCTGGACTCTTGGCTGAAGGGACTGCCCCTGAAGGCCTGATAGAGATTCTTGTCTCCGCTTGCAAGTGTGAATAAACTTTTTCTGATTATGTTGAGCAAAGCAGTTTCTTTGTCCTTTTGTGGATCGCTTTTCTCACCCGTGTCAGCTTTTTCAGCGACAATCCTAATTGAGTTCAACTGTGATGCATATATAAACTCCACACATGAAGGTGTTGCAGATGACGGCAATCATTGGTAACACTAAGGAGGTTTCACAAAACCTGAGAGAGCAATTATTTCATTGCACCTGAAAGGCATCACACATAGGAAGATCTCCCAAAAATCTATCATTCCAAGCAGCACCATTAAGAGCTTTAAAACTTCTGACAAACCTGCCTGAACGAGGGAGAAAGCCCAAATGTTCAAGAGCCCATAATAACTTAGTCAAGACAACTGCTGCAGAACACCTATGCGATGATCTGATGAAGACTGGATGATAAATGCTTCAGTGACAATTATATGACTGAATAAACACTGCTTTGAGAGCATTGCATCAGTGTATTTGTATTCTGTTCTAGTCCCTGATTATAAAATACTAGCAAGTTACTGTCACACCCAGGGCTCCCAGGCCTCGGCCTAGGAGGACAGTGTCACTGGAGTTCTGAGCCTGAAAGGGGGATTCCCCTCCTGTCCACATGTTAGTGTTTTGTTTGTCTCGTGTGCTCGGCAACCCACCTGTTCCGGTCCGGCTCATTAGCGGGGACACAGCAGGGTTGCCAGACACCACACCTGCCTCTGTTTTGGTTCTAATCACTAAGTTAATTAGAGCTAATGTGTCTCATGCTTTGATTGGTTGTGTGTGTGTGTGTGTGTGTGTGTGTGTGTGTTTAGCCCCGGTGTCCTCCCCAGATAAGAGCCAGTCGATCCAGAAAGTCTTTGTGTTGTCACCCTCATTATCCCGTTCTGTTACCCCTTCGTGTCCCTGGCTGAACAGTGGAATAAGGACTGGAGAAAGTATGAGCCCAAGGACCACCCATGCTGAAAAGAATCGGGACTCGCTCCTCCTGGCTCTTCTGCCCACAGGGTATCTCGCAGCCATCCCTGTCATCCTTAAACACTAAGTTACCTTTCTGTCTTGACCCCCTTTGCAGAAGTGACCGGAGAACCTGGCTTAGCAGCCATCCAGGGAAAGCCTTACTATTATCAGGGTGGGATTTCTTCTGACCCTCACCAGAGGTTAAAAACCATATCAAATTGTCATGGGTCCACCGGCGGGACTTACCACCGAGGGAAGTCTGTGGTAGAGACTGTTCTTTGTTGTTTGAAACCTTGGTTGTTTGAAGTCTTGTTATTAAAGCCTGGTTTTCCGAGATCCCCTTGCTGTTGTGTCCTCTCTCACAGGTCTGACATGACAGTTACCTTGACACTTTTGACGAATATTAAACTGTTCATGAGTCTACAATGCCATCAACCCAGGAATGAGGGAAAACTGAACCTATAAACAATAACTTTTGGTATGGAGTTTGGTGAGCACCTTCTCTGAATGGCATGTGTAGTTCAGTCCCTGTCTCCATCACTAGCATTAGTGAAGCTTGTGTGAAGTGTACGTTGTTATGCATTTGACGGGGAAGATTTCAGAGGAGTGCATCCGGATTTTAACTTGTGATCGTATTCAAGACATGAACTTGTTGCTAGCAAGTCCGGGTGCCTTAGAAGTTAGCACGCTCCTGACTCTGGCTGTAGAGCCCCCACAGCAGGGTGATTGGGTGACTATTCGCCGCCATAGTTGCAAAGCTCTCCCTCATAAGAGATATTGCCCAAACGAGTACCACACTCCTCCTCCCATTCATGTGTCAAATAGTTTTGCCTGCTCAGTAAAATGCCCACTGAGAAGCCTGTTAAAAGGTGATGTAGTTATTCGACACGTGAAATTAGATAAACCAGCTACTGTTAGGTTTATACTGGGAGTCAGGGCACCGCAATTTGTAGGTAATCTGAGGCTGCTAGCTAGCCATAGTCAGATGATATTCATCTGCGGCAGTCAGAGGTCACTAAGGATAGAGTTAAAGAGGTGTGTTAATCAGTCCAAATTATGTCTCATGCTGTAATATGCTCTGGCCCCATCCCTGGATGTCCAAGTGGTGCTCAGAAAACACCTGGAATTTTACTGATAATTGGCCAACGTTTGAGGGGAAGCCTGGTCTCTTATCCTGGGATGGTATCCACCCCTCATGGGAGGGTGCTTCTCCCATCTGTTGCAGCATAGCCCATAGTCTGTTAGCTGGCTGGCAGTGCAGCTCAGGTAGTTGCTGCTGACTAACCAGCCCCGAGGCGGCAGACAGACTGGTTAAACCAGCCATCTGCTAGCTGCTTTTAGTCATCACCTGACTGTGTCTGTCCCCTGAACTAAACAGAAAAGTAATAAATTCCAAAAAATTTGCATGAAATAATTAATTTTTCTCTCTCAATTAAACAGTAAGTTTGGCACGTTAGATCTAAAATTAAAGCTGTGAGTGCTAAACTTAGCCGTAGTTGAGAGACCAACATCTTTTAAGCCTGTCCGACAAGCTCTTATTCTCTTCCTAATCTTCTACCTTCATTCGATTATATACCTACAAGCCTGTTTAAAAAATTCCTACTGCTAATTATCTTACCTCTCAGTACTAAACTCGTCACTTATTATTAGTTATTTACCAAAAACATTTACACTAGGTTTTTGGGAGATAACTAATACTAAGCTTCTGGTAAAAAAAAAACAAGGATCTTGATCCATGCGTGCTCTCAATTTATAAAACTATTTGCTACTACATAAGTACATTATTTACAGCACAGAAATGGCCTTAAAGATTGTAAATTATCTTTTACTGTCTGCTGACAAAGGATTTGTCTCTTTGCTGATTCTGCTTGACCTTCAACACCATACCTGACTGCCCACTATCAGTCTGTAAGAGATAATAAGGAATCCTAAGTTACATACAGTATCCCACAAAGTTCTGTCTTATGATCTCTTATTTACTTTATAGATGCTGCCATTAGGGATGATTAACCAGAAACATGAGATTAGCTTCCACTGCTATGCAGATGACACACAGCTTTATATTTCTGCCAACCCAGAGGATAAACATAGATTAAATAATATTGAGGACTGCATTAAAGAAATAAGAATGGATGTCAAATGACTTGCTCTTGCTCAACACAGATAGAACAGAGCTACTTCTTCTAGGTCCAAAAGCTACTAGAAACAAACTTTCAGATCAAATGCTTAATCTTGTAAAAAATCTTGGTGTCACTAAGGATTCCAAACTTTCATTCGATGCACATATATGTACAGTTACCAGAATAGCCCTCCTTTATCTACTAAATATTGCTAAGTGTACTATCCCTCCACAATGCAGAAAAATTAGTACAGGCCTTTATTACCTCCAGGCTTGATTATTGTAACAGCCTCCTGTCAGGCTACTCCAGCAAGAACAAAAATAAGCTTCAACTAGTCCAGAATCCAGTAGCTAGAGTCCTCACTAGAACCAGAACATTCAACCACATTAGCCCAATTTTGTACTGACTATAAGCTTTTACTATTGACATATTAAGCCTTGAATGGCCTCAAACCCAAATACCTCCATGAATTTATTTCTTACTATGAACCTCCCCGCTCACTCAGACCTCAAGGTGCTGACTATATTACCCGGAATTATGAAAGTTTCAGCAGGAGGGAGATCTCAGTTTTTAGGTCCGGGCTGAAAACCTATTTGTTTAGTCAAGCTTTCTGTAATTAATTTTTGGTGCTGTCACCCCACTGTAGAATTCATCAGAGGTGGTGGAGATGGCTGAATGACCAGCTTCAGGGCGCCTTTAAACCTTTAATGTACTCCCCGGCTACACCATTTCTCTGACACAAATAGGAATTATAGAAGACCATACCATGTCCCTCTTTCAATGGAAAAGTCAAGGTTGCATCATCCTCCCTAGAATGGCTTAGCTGAAAGCAGCAGCTGAAGTTGACAAGATATTTACACATCTGTACTTGCCACTGTGTGTTTATTCAGTATTTTATTGACTTTCTTTAAAGTCCACAAATCAATGTATTTAGTAGTTTATGAATGTAAAACACATTGGGACACTTAGCAGGGCTCCAGATGGCGACTAAAATGGTTGCCAATGCGACTACATTATTCATTTTGCAACTATTTTTTTTATTTCAGTCACCAGTGGTGATCATCTCTCACAACCAAGAGAAATGAAAATAACTAAAAGTACAAGAAAAGTGACATCTCATAACAATGTGCCGTTCCTACTACACTATGGGGTGACTAGTTATGCGAATTTCGACTCTTTTTAATGAGTTAGATCATTTGGATCGAATCACTAAGAAGATCCGACTCCTTTAGCCCCCCAACACATAGACAGACAGGGTAGACACCACTTTCCCGGTGTTACCAGTACACAATCTGTCAGCACTGGCCGCACTGCGAGTGGCGAAAGCATCATGTAAATACAGGTAGAAGTGGTTTTCTGATGGAAACACAATATCACTATAGTGGCTAGGTGTTAAATATATACAGGACAAGATCTAAAATCCCTGAAACAGGACTGTTTCACTGTTTTTCTGTGTTGCCACTATAATTTAAGTGTTTTGGCAATGTGGTGCAGCCTTAGTTTGTGGAAGACTGACAATAACTAAAGAGCTTTAACAAAACAAGAGCTTAAAATGACGGTTGTCCAAACTGTAGCCCGGACAAACTGATTGATCAAAGATACACTGAATGCTTGCCCTGATGTTGAATGTCCGATAACACGCTCCGATACTTTGATCACCTTGACTGTCCACTCAGAAGGAATTGTTAAACCTCCACTGTGTTTTAGTAACACCAAGTGGTAGCTTTGACCATATGATGCCGGTTCAGTATCACGATACAGCTTTCTCAAATTGTGCCGAATGATAAACCCTGGTAAAGCTGAACAATTGGATAGATTATATTTTGCCATTATAAAATCCCGTATTACAGTGCTTATGTTTAGCCAAAACATTGTTTGGAGGCTGTCTTGAACATGGGGATGCATAGCTTTGCTAGCTTAGCCCAGTTTAGCTAAAGTTTATAAAACGGGATGTTAAAATGGCCAAATATATTCCAAACAATTGTTCAGCCTATAAAATGTAATCCCTTGGTATCTGCTTGGTCAGTGTAGTAATATTCTATGTCTGTGGTCAGTCTAATAATATTATATATCTGTGGTCAGTCTAGTAATATTCTATGTCTGTGGTCAGTCTAATATTCTATCTCTGTGATCAGTCTAGTAATATTCTATGTCTGTGGTCAGTCTAGTAACATTCTGTGTCTATAGTCAGTCTATTAATATTCTATGTATTTTATCATGCTGCTAAATCATTTATATTTTACTATCTTCTTATGTGTGTGTGAATGTTGTGTGTTTGTATTTTACTGTCTGGCACCCTATTGGGGAGCAGTGCTTCCAATTTTGTTGTAAGCTCTGCTTCAATGACAATAAAGGCATTCAAATTCTATGCCCAAATGGCTCTTCATTTTCCCAAATTTAGTCAAAGACGCGGCTTGTTCACGACCGACACATCTCTATCGAGAGAAGTGTTGACAGAATGAGTTTCGTTTGAAATGATTCGCACAGCCTGGCAATGTGTTGCAGAGTGTGTTCTAAAATATAGGATAAATAAACATTAATTACACTTTACTTTGGCAACAGTTTAGTCCATGTCCTGATTTCCTGTTTCGTTTTAATGCTCTTTACGTGGGGTCAGACTGGAGGCAAAATGTGCCATGACAATACTTTTTTTATTCATGTCACATTTGACAGAGATTATGGCTCCTAAAAAATAATTTGGCTCCCAAATATTTTGTGTTTAGGAGCCAATGGCTCCTAAGGTTTTTATTTTGTTTGGAGCCCTGCTTTGTTTTAAAACTTTTTAAACTTGCTCAGCTGAGATATCCTAAAGATAGTCCAACGAGAACACAATGTTGTGGGGCCTCACACAAGAATTTAAACAAAAGTTCTGTCAGAAAGCTTTGTTCATGAGGGAGGTACAGCGCTGGACTGCCCAATCAGAAGCTGCACTGCAGGACACTCTCAATGACATAGACCGGAACATGTTCCACTCATGCGTAGACAACGTCAATAAGTTTGGGAATGCTGTGGTTAGCTTTGTTAGCATGCTTGCTAGCATCATCCCCACAGCTACAATATGGACTTTTCCAAGCAGAAACTGTGGGTGGAGGGATCTATCTGCAAGACAATGAATGCCTGTACCAGACTTTCCCCCAGCAATATGAGTGCTTAACATATGTAAAGTACGTAGATTTGTGCTTCCACCAGGGCTACAGGCACTGAATGCAGCACGGACTATGCACAATTACAGACTATAAGAGCAAATCTACCACTGTTGCGAAAGTCAAACTGAACCCATTCTACCCCTGTTTCTAAGATAATGGTGTTAATGCTGGAGACAGCTATAGCCTGCTAACAGTGCAGAAATATCATCACCACCATAGGGCATGACGTTCACAGGGCGTTGCAGCAGGTCATCATCAGAAAAGCACAGGGGATGGACAGCGTCCATCTGGGGCTGAACAGCTGCCTGTGTGCCTGGGTTTGACCACAGTTGGTGAAAGTCGGTGGTTGTGCCTCCATCACACTCAACATAGGAGCTCCACAAGTGTGTGTACTCAGCCTTCTGCTCTACACCCCTTAGACCCATGATTACATGGCCACACACAGCTCCAACTTCTTTGCTGACTCCATCTTCCTCATGTGGTGTCAGGAGAACTGGCTCCAACTGAATGTCAGCAAAACCAAGGAGCTTGTGGTGGACTTCAGCAGGAGACAGTAGTGGTCCTTCACCCTCCTCAACATCAATGGGACGGCAGTGGAGAGCATGTGCAGCTTCAGATATCTGGGCATTTACATCTCTGAGGATCTGATATTTAAGCCCAGTCCAAAAAGGCAAGCCAGCTTCTCTACCATCTAAGATTGAGGAAGTTTTGGGTCTCTCTGGTGATGCTATAGACTTTTTACTCTGGCACGGTAAAAGGAACCTGACATCACCTCCTGGTTTGACAACAGCTCTGTACAAGACATTAAGAGACTACAGAGAGTTATCGCCTTCAGGACCTTTGTTGTCGACCGACGGAAAGTACTTCTCTCGTGACCGGTTCGAGCCCTGAGCAGGGTCGGACTGACCATCTGGCATATCGGGCATTATCGTGGTGGGCCGACGTGCTATTTGGCCTGGTCATTTATTTATTTATTCATTTATTTATTTATTGGTCTGTCTGACCCATAAAACTCGGCAGCCCAAATGACATTGGGTTGGTTCAATCAAATGTTCAAACGCCACACTCTTTCGCTTTGGTCCCTGTGCCTGCGTAATGCATTCTCCAAAAAAGTCAGGACAGGAGTTTATTTCCTGGCGGTGGCGGCAGTGAATCTGCAGCAAGCTGGACTGCTTTCAGAACTGGAGGCATGACCACGGGGGGGGGTGGGGGGTGGGGGTGCTGGGGTGGGCACTGAACCCCTCTGAGGCAAGCCATGCCCACCCTGCAAAATGCTCTGTCTGTCCAATGAAAATTCTGGAGGAAAACATTTAGTTTTCAAAACTGAGCTGCTTTTCAATTTGCTCATTTGAGTAGGGGGTGTATCCCTCAGTGCCGTTACTCATACAGTTCACTTCGCCACACATTTTGCAGCACGTTTTGAACCTGCTGACCGCATTCTTGAATTAAAACCGCACAGTCAATTCTTCTTTTATTTTCTGATTGGTAACACCAAAAGCTGCATAGGTGGCTTATTGAAAAGCAGACATATTCAACCTCTGTCGCTCCACAAGCTGCTGGCTCCACGGTTGAGCCGAGCTCTGCTGCTACCAACACGGAGCACGGTGCGTATCCTCACTCCACTCCACCAAACAATACTGTACAATACTGTCGACAACCGAAATTCACATGGGTTACATTCCAAGAGCATTCGCAAATTCGGAAAAAACACTAATTTGTGATGTGGTTAAAAAAAAATTACTATTTTTATAGTCTAAATCCTAAATATGTCCCAAATATGCCAAGGATATTTGTGGTTTCCGCAAACAATTATTAGTTAGGTTCTAAGAAAAAATGTAAAGAGTATTCAAGGAAAAGAAAATTCCCCGCTTTCGCCCGTAGTAGCTGGGATAGGCTCCGCCCCCCCCTCCCCCCTCAACCCCGAGTGTGGGATAAAGGGGTAGAAAATGGATGGATGTTTGTCAGCCATCTCGTGGGTATAGGTGAAGAGGGTAGCACACTTTGAACCAGGTTATCTGTATTCAACCTCACAGTTTTTCTTTGAAGACGCATAGTCTGTGAGTATTTAAGTTTGTAACAAAGGTGATACATTATATTTATATTGTATGCATATATTTTAGTGATTTGTAACATCAGATGCAGGTTTTGGTTGGATTTGTGACAGTCTACAGATATCATATGAAAATCAATAACTTATCAGCATATGTTGAAGTTTATGCTTAAGTAGGTTGTATGTTATTTCATGTTCATGTGAATGCTATATTATGTAAATTTGAGTAGTATGTAATGTGTTTGTACAATGTATTACACGCGGCTTCCATTAAACGCCTTACAGTTGTACTGGCCTGTTTCTTGGAAGAGTGTTTAGCTGCCTGCTTAACTGTGTACAAGACATGCAGTGAGGGCATGTCTTGTAGTGAGTGAATAGACTCACATCACATCAAGAGTTCATCAGGATTGGACACACAGATAAACAAAATTATGTCTTCAGACAAAGGTGATATAACAAAGTTGGAGGTACGGTCAGAGCATTGTGCCTCCTCAGCGTCATCACGAAGCTCTCGTCACTCTCGAGCCAGTGTGGCTGTAGCGGAAGCTAGAGCTAAGGCTGAAGCTGCACGCACAAAAGCTGATTATGCAAAGCGTCAAATCAACATAGAAGTGGACAAGGCACGTCTTGAAGCCACTATGAAGGCTCTCAAAGAAGAGGGTGAAGCTGAAGCTGCACTGGCAGCAGCTAGAGGAAGCTGCAGAGCTGGAAGCTAAAGGTTGAACACCTGGACCTTGTGTCACAGGGGACCGCATAGCATCCTATGTAAATACTCACTTTGATAAGGAACAGAAAGAACTCCTTGCGCTGAATGACACCATTGAAAATGTACATTTACAGCAGCAGTCACACTGCAGTGAGACCCGCAAGGTCAGTCTATCCCAGCCTCTTGGTTTCTCCAAGTTTCCCTCAAGCACAACAGAGTAACATTCCCTCTACAACAAATCTCCAGGTGTCCTCTACCACACCCCAAGGGTTTGCAGACAATCGTCCAGAAAATTACCTAGTCTGGAAAAACGGTTTTTGCAATGCAGTAGATGGACTACATCTTAAACCCAGGAAAGAGTTAGATCTACTGACTAAGTGGCTTGATGGAGAGGCACTTCAACATGTGAGGAGAATTCGGCCAGCAAATGTTATAAGTCCGGCCGCTGGATTAACCAATATTTGGCAAAGGCTCGACAAAAAAATAAGGTTCTCCAGAGGCGATTGAATCTTCCCTCTTCCCCAGGCTGGAAAACTTTCAAACAATACAAAATAGAGATTATGTGAGCCTACTAGAACTTGCAGATCTGCTCACAGAGATAGACACTGCAAAGTCTGAGGGATATTTATCTGGACTCACATTCCTGGATACAGCAAGAGGAGTGAATGCAATTATAGAAAAATTACCCCATTACCTTCAAGACCAGTGGATTGTACACAGTTCAAGATACAAAAATGAACGTTTAGTGGCATACCCACCTTTCTCATTCTTTGTGGAGTTTGTCCAGAATCATGTTGAAATGAGGAAAGATTCATGTTTCATGTTTTCTACTCCCTACACTGCTCAAAAAATAGAACAGAAGTCAATAACTCTTCCTTCATCAAAACATTTACTGATGATCTTGACAAACACTATCCCATCCACAAGCGCCCACACTCCCTTTCAGAATGCAGGAGTTTCAGAGGAAAACCACTGGCTGAATGTAAAGCTTACCTTAAAGAGCACTTAATATGTTACAAATGTTGTGTATCAACAGCTCATCAGGCCGGACAGTAACCAACATGTCTCGGCTCTTCATACTGGTCCTCTAACATGGATAGTGAAGGAGCCTAATGTACCTGCAGCAGAGCATGGCGGGGAGCAAGCTGAGCAGTCCTTTGAGACAGCCACCAGAGCATGTACAGAAGTATGTGGTGAAAGTGTCCAAGGCAAATCTTGCTCCAAAATAGTCCTGGTCAACGTCTATCCTACAGGTCATCCTAAGGAGAAGAGGATGTATGCTATGCTAGATGATCAGAGTAATCTCTCTTTAGCACGGTCAGGTTCAACATTAAAGGGGATGTTTTCCCTTACACTCTTAAAACTTGTTCTGGCACAATAATCACTTCAGGTAGAAAGGATAGTGGGTTTGTTGTAGAATCCATTGACGGTAGCAAGCAATTATAGTTACCCACTTTGAGTGCAATCTCATTCCAAACAATGGGATGAAATTCCTACACCTGAGTCTGTAAGGTATCATTCCCACTTACGAGCTATTGCCAACAAAATCCCTCAAGTTGATGACAATGCAGAAATACTTCTCTTGCTTGGAAGAGACGTTATCTGTGCCTACAAAGTACGAAACCAATATAATGGATCCTCAGATTAATCATTTGCACAACAATTAGATTTGGGATGGGTCGTAGTAGGCAGTGTTGGTATAGGTGGAGCACACAAGTCCAAGGTGGTTGTCTGTAAAACCAGTATTTTAGAAAATGATCGGCCCACTTTCTTTCAACCCTGTGAGAATCGTATTCATGTGAAAGGGCAGTTCACTCAACCACTCTGTAGAGCTGTTGAAGGGTTAGGAAAATCCATTTTCAATCAGTCTGCCAATGACGACAAGGCGGCTCTGTCAGTCGAAGATGAGACTTTCCTTTGCATAATGGAGAGCGGGTTAAAATAGGACAGTACAAACTCCTGGAAGAATGTGTTGCTGTTATGTCAGATGTACAGCAGATGTTTCATAGTTTTGTAGGAATAAGATTAGCTCAAATTTAGATATCCTCGACCAGAATCAGTTTAGGCTGATTCACCACTATATTCATTAATTGATTAGTTAATAATCAATTAGTAATTAATTAATT
>JBBJLS010071358.1:0-11166 GCA_037577275.1 Bryconaethiops microstoma | reverse complement strand
GCAGTTCATGCTCGAAAACCCTCCAATGTGGCTGAACTACAACAATTCTGCAAAGATGAGTGGGCCAAAATTCCTCCCCAGCGCTGTAAAAGACTCATTGCAAGTTATCGCAAACACTTGATTGCCGTTGTTGCTGCTAAATGTGGCCCAACCAGTTATTAGGTTTAAGGGGCAATCACTTTGTCACACAGGGCTATGTAGGTTTGGATTTTTTTTCTCCCTTAATAATAAAATAATGTAGGGATGCCATTTAGCCGTAGGTATTTTTTTAAATTACATTTAATTGCAAGCTCGCAGAAAGCGAGGCTGCTAACTTGATTAATCTTGTATGTGATTCATACTGAGTTTGTCTTGGAATGAACTTCACCACATCTGCATTACTTTCACTGCTAAGAGTCACAAGATATCGTAATATAAAAAGGCTCTTGCCACCCCTCCCCCAATGCCCCATTTACCATGCAATGTAATTTACGTAATGTATATTCAGAAGGCATTAAAAAGCTTAAAAAACAACAAAAAATAATTATGCTTTGATATGACTATGTTCCTCTTCCGAAAAGCGATAGTAAATAATAGCACTAGACCTACAGAGTGTAAAAAGGTTGTCTATACACTGAGAATGCCATGCCATTTGCAGATAACCTCTATCAGACAGTTTGAGCACACACAAATTCTGATGTTTTTAATGGACTCCATTGTAACCTTTAAAAGAAATGCTCTCGATCGTGACTTAATATTGCAGTTCTGATGTTTCACAGTAGACCAAATCCAGATTTTCCCACAGACGCTGGCATTGGCGTGACTGAAACAGACAGTATAAAAAGAAAATTTCAATCAAGGTGAATGTATTTCAGCACTATCCTCAAATAAATGAAGCACAGAAAAAAGAATCTAGTCTGCCATGCAAAATGCCACATAAATGTTTTAACTCCTACTGAGCTGAACATGTGTCTCCAGAGTGTAACTGGACTGAGTGCAGACTAACTGCAAGAATCATTATGGTGCAAACCGCATGTGAGCATGAGTCACCTGAAGCCCACTGGATTATGAAAAAAGAGTGCAAAGATGACAATGTGTAAGGAAAGCTTTGGATTGTTCAAATCATTGAGCTTTTTAATCATGTACTGCAAGTCCCACGGTGGTGCAGTGGGTTTTGCTGTTGCCTTGCACCTCAGGGGTTTGAACCTGGGTCTTGGTCTTGTGTGTGCAGAGTTCTCCTTGTGGTGGCGTGGGTTTCCTCAGGGGTCTTCAGTTTCTCTCACAGTCCAAAAACATGCGTGTCAGGTGAATTGGGGATTCTAAATTGACTGTACTTGTGAACAAGTGGTGTGTGTGCACGCTGAGGTGAGATGGTGCCCTGCCCATGGCGAGTCCCTTCCTTGTGCCTATTCGCCTTGGCATAGACTCCAGGTACCTGTGACCCTAGTAAGGATTAAGTGGATACAGAAAACGAATGACTGAATTATGTGTCGCAGTCTGTTTACCATGACAAAACTATTTCAGTTCCCAAAATAATCATATTTGTAAATGTTGAAGATGTGAAGAATGTTAACACAACGTAAAGTTTATTTTTCAGTTTAATGATGTCTTAAGCTTGTTCATTATGTAAAGGTTCTTTGATCACAAAAAATGACAAAAAATTATATTTTAAGAATCATCCAAGATTCTTTAAGGAACCAGAAATGGCTTCTTAAATGGTTGGGTGGTAGTAGTCCAGTGGGTAAAGCACTTGTCTGTCAACCCAATGACCACATGTTATAGGTTCAAACCCCCCACTTTCTACCATTGTGTCCTTGAACAAGACACTTAACCCTTGGTTGCTCCAGGGGGACTGTCCCTGTAATTAATGATTGTAAATCGTTCTGGATAAGACTGTCTGCCAATCGCTGCTTTAACTTACTTCTTTTTTTCAAGGGCGCCCATATAGGTCCTTGAGGGCTGGTGTCTGGCACAATTCCCTGCTTAAAGACACTGGTTCAACTCACCTGTTAATTATCAGATTTAGATTGTGTTTAAGGAGGGAAACATATTTTATGGTATAATCTTCTGTTTGGATTATTTGCAAATAATTGTTTTAGGCATCTTTATTTTTAAGAGTGAAGGTCTATTTACACATTGCCCATGGCCTTTTATTTATTTTTCAGCATTAGAAAAAACAAGACTTAACATAAAATTCACAAAACTTCCAACACTTAGTATCATGTCTATGTACAATGTTCATGTCCACACTTTATGTACTTTAACTCCACCCTTCCTTTAAACCCAGCCAGTTACAGATTAGTTATTTCCCAAAACTTTCATTGACATTATGATCTCCTTAAAAGGGACGCTACAAATCACATGGGCAGCAACCCACACACACCTCTGATGCTTTTCAGATTTTTTTCTCATGTGCATCTAAATGGGTAAAGGAGATACAGACTGGGAAGATTAGATAGAAGATAATCCAGTCTGACAGGATGTGTGGTTGTTCAAATAGCTGTTATTGAGAAATCTAAAACACTGAAGCTGGACATGTGGAGAAGTGGAAAAAGGTTTTATGGAATAGATCATGGGAAGCAGAAGATCAACCACCTTTGGAAGTGGAGGTATTATCAGATGTGTCTGGATTATAAATGATACTTCGACAGTTTTATACAGATACAAGATAACTGGGGACACAGTTATCTTACAACTGGCCTTTACCTGATACATGTTAGAATATTCCCCTTCTCTGGGTAGAAAAACACTCTTAATTGAAGTACCATTGGTTAGATTGTGAATGTGACATAAAACTGTGAGAATGCAGATTGTAGAACAATGTGAGATAAAGCTGAAGATTTGCACAAAACGAAACAAGGCCACAAAATAATACCCAAGTTTTAATATTGCAGTAGGCACTGTTAGATCAATTGTGAGAAAACAAAAGATGCATCTCACCACCCAGGCACTGCCTAGACGAGACCATCCCTTTGTCTCTGTCTTATAGCAAAAAGGGGCTTCTGAGAAAAGGCACAGAGAGACCAGCAATCACTTTAAAGGTGCTACAGAGTTTATTGACTGAAACTGGAGTGAAAGTAGCTAGAAGTCATTACTGATTACTGAAAACAATGTCAAAACACACGCCAAATAGCATCAGAATGACCCATCTAACATGAGGGCTAAAGTTTTGTGGTTGAATGAGACAAAACTGGAGATTTTTGTTCAAAATGCCATGTGCACAGACCTAAAACTATCTATAGCAACACATCGGTCCTGCTTGCCTTTTTCCTATAATGAATCCTGGTGCCATTTTTCCCCAGGTAACTGATACACACACCCGTCTGACCACATGATGTAAAACATGGTTAATTGGGAAGGGATTTGCATGGGCACTCTGACCGGTCTGTAGCTACATAGCCCCACTTGCATCTTGCACTTGCTGCAAGAAGCTCTGGGCAGTGTTCTGCTGGGAAACTTTGTGCAGATGTTACTTTGACGTGTCACATGTTTGACCTAAATAAACCCTGTTGCAGACCAAGTACACCCCTTCATGGTAACAGTATTCTGTAAAAGGCAGTGGCCTCTTTCAGTAGGATACCACACCCTGCCCCACTGCAAACATTGTTCAGGAATGGTTTAAGCAACCTGACAAAGAGTTCAATGTGTTAACTCAAAGTTCCCCAAATGTCAATCTGATCAAGAATCTGTGGAACGTGCTGGGCAAACCAATCCGATCCATGAAGGCCCCACTTCACAACTTAAACAGGACTTAAAGAATCTGCTGCATATGTGTTGGTGCCAGATATTACACATCTTCAGAGGTTTTGTGGAGTCCAAGCGTTAATGAGTCAGAACTGTTTGAGGCTTGATGTGGATATTAGACAATACTACACAATATTAGACAGGTTCAAACTCCCATATTAATTAATGGATGATTGGTGTATATGGATATATGGATGTGCACACAAACACACACACAAAAACACACTCACACACACACAAGCACACACAAACCTACTAGTGTTTAATTGAAAGTTTGTTAATGGCTAATAAATGAGATCATTTTAGAATCAGCTTCTTGCATAGCATGTGTTGATTCTAACATCGTGGTGCAGTACTGGATAGGTACTGATTTAAACACCATGGTAGAGAGAGAAACACAGCAATATACAGCAATTTAGCCTTTTCTATATCATACAAGACTCAACACATGTGTACTGTTTATAAAAGATGCAAGTTTTTGAAAGACTGTATTGTCATATTGTTTACTTGCTTGTTTTATGTGAAGATTGGCATTTTTCCTTTACTCATACCAATTGGTGACCTTGTAGTTTATTCATTTTCCAACCAACAATTTCCAATGTGATGAGGTGCATCTTTGACAATTACTTTTCAGTGAGAGGGAACTTTAGAGGTTTTTACTAATACATTCAAATCTGACTGATAGTTTTCAGTTATTAGAAGACATGATTAAATGCTAAGTCTCAGTCATATCTTTCTTAAGCTCTTCTTGCTGTAACAGTATGGTAAAATATAAAAAGCTACATGTTTACAAGTCATTGTCTAAAGTCAGTGTAGTGGTTTATCCCCACCATACATTTTGGCAGCAATAAATAAGAACTGTATTACAGTAGTGCACACCCTAGACCTCCCCGCAGGCTGCTCAACTTCAGACAGCGGAACCATGAAAGTTGCTTATAGTTAATGATAAGTGCAGCTGTGGTATGGAACCCTAAGGAGGCTAACAAGACCTCTGCGGAATCGTACTATAGTTCACACACCATGGGTGTGAGTGAATGGTGTGCCCTGCCTCGCACCATAGACCCTGAGATAGGCTCCTGGTACTCACGACCCTAGTAAGGATTAAGCGGTTACAGAAAATGAATGAATGTCCCTAATTTCAGTCACATACAAAAATACATAACAGTTCAGCCCAGACACCTACAGACATATGAAAATACATTCTGACATATAAAAATACAGAACTTTCTATCCTGACCTGCACAGTGTAAGATGTTCCTGTAACTTCAACTTTTTATAAGGTTATATATGTTTTCTCAGTTTAGCAGAGGGGAATCAGGAGTACTTTTTGAACAAGATTACGATTTTCTGCTATTGAAAGAATTTGACATTGAACCACCTTTCACTAAAATTGTATTTACTGTACATCTTGAAATGTTCTTGCTGCTAATCCTGAAATGATATTTTTTATAAATGAATATATGAAGATATTAGAATTTTTGTGATTTGTGTTTCTATCAATTGCCTCTTGTTTTTCTTTATATTTGTTGTGTGTGATAATGTCTGGATACATTTGAATTGTTTTTGTAATTTTAATTTTGTGTTCAAGTTTGCCAGTTACGATTGTTCTGCTGTGATGCAACTAAACCAACAGTGACTTGCATTGGGTTCCACATTGGCAGGGGTGTCCAATCTTCTCCACAAAGGACTGGAGCTGCAGGTTCTTCTTCCAAACAAGCCACCACACACCTGATTCCACTTGTTTAATCAAGCAACGGATCGTGTGAGCTCCTGTTTTGTTGGAACGAAAACCTGGAGCCACACCAACCCTTTTTGAATGAGATTACACATCCCTGGCCTACAGTTTCACCCTACAGTCAGGAGAGCGTGAGTTTTGGCATGTGACAAAACAATCAGTAATTCAATAAAATACCTGATAGATCTGTTTGGCTCTGGTCAGAAGCTTCTAAGCACTAAGCCAACTTTAACTACATTTACTTCTCAATTATATTTTTCAAAGTGGGATATTTGAACCATCTTACAACCATTTTAGTTTTGCAACACTTCTAGAAAAACAGAAACAAACTGTAACATGACTGTAACATGTAAACATAGTTCTTGATTGTCATTATAATTATTACTGAATCAATCCCTATGTCCAAAACTGATAATAGTTCATGTTTTATTATACACATTCTGTCATGATACTGTATTCATACAGACTAGTACAGTAGCTACTGTTGGCTGCACTAAATGTCATGTTGTCTGGTCCAGTTGTTTTGTTGCTCTTGTGTTTTTCTTCCACCCTCCTTCATCCTGTCTGCACTTGTGGTCTTGCTTCTGTTTCTGTTCTTGTGTTGCTCCATGATCGTGGAGGAACGTTGTTTCGTTTCACTGTGTACTGTGTGTATATTTCTGAAATGACAATAAACCTACTTGACTTGACATGTATGAGTGAATGCAAAATGTATCTTAATGTGGCCACAATACACGCCCATAATTAACGTGCAGTTTACTACGACTACAACCTGCACACAGAGCTGCTTACTAACAGAGCTATGGTGGCGGGAGGCAGGTTTAAAATGTGGATTGAAACAGAGGAGCTGTCAACAAGCCCAGAACAAAGGAGAAGGCACAGTGACAAAGAGATAGTAGTGTTAATAAATGATGCTCTTTTCTGATAAAACCAAGAACAAAGCGGGGAACAGTAACATGGATCCTGCGCACATGCTGAGGCATCAAAGCATATTTCACACTGTGCCTTCTCACATACGTCTGGCCCTGAGAATTGAGCGTTATTTTGTTGGCAAAAATTCCTTCAGAAAGTGCTGTCACTGTGACTCCTGCCACTGGTAAAGGAAGTCTTTTAACATGCTTTTGAGACACTTCAGCTAATTTCCCCCTTTTATAGGACATTACATGAAAAAAAACTGGCCACTGCTCGCTGCCCCAACTTCAGCAAATCATACAGAATGTCTAAGCAGCAGCACTTATAATTATTCCACCTGTCTTTTGTGTCATCCTACCTCTAAGGAATATGTACTGTTTTGGAAATAAAGGTCCCAGAAAATGATGCCACTAAAGAACCAGTTTTGGTTCCCAAAATGAATGATTATTATTCATAAATGAGCTGTGTGAGTGTGAATAACCTTTTTGCACTTTGAAGAACCTTCAGATAATATAATATATATTATAGTTCCTTGGAAGACCCATTAAACTGGTAAGGAAGTGAGAACCTGTGCATTATGTGAAGGTTGTTTATATTCCTTAGAAGCTTCTTCACCCTCACACTTCTCATTGGCATTAATGGTTAATGGAGGAGGTTAAAAGTTTCTTCTTTGGCATCGTTTAAATGCCCTTTTAGGTACTTTTTTCACACACACATTTTGCACCTTTCATTGCCCATGGCCCATAAACTGGAACTTTTTCACACTTCCTGTTTTGACCATAGTAGATAAAACATCACAGCACAGGCAATGTATCGCACTCACACATTTTCAGGTACTCAGTAGGTTAATTACTGAATTCGTCCAGCAAATCAGAATATAATACAATCAAGTAGTTTGTTTGGTGCAGCAAGTTTCATTTTCAGAATGGAGCGCCCTGTCAAGACCTACAAGCTTCTCTTTAAGAACGGCAGCATTAATGTTAACATATAAAATACAATTAGCAACGCAGTGGTGAGCCCAAACAATTTACCACCTAATCTACTAAACATTAGCAAACTGAGACAACAGCACCAGTTGAATGAGATCATTCCTTTCTGAGGACTTACAAATAATACGTCCTCTATGACGACTACAACATTGAATGAGGAATTGTGAAAAAGGTTGATTGTGTGTTTGTGGGTGGGCTTTGTGGGTAACACATTCAAAACAAATTATATTAAAAACTGAAAAGGAAAGTGATGCAAAAAAGTTGTTTTGGTACACCAAATCACAAACATCAAGGAAAGAATTTAACAAATTAAAATCGATTCTCATTGCTGCTTTGAATATTTTCTATGTGAAGTCTTCTACCACTTCCAGAAAGTAAGGCTGGTTTGAAAATTAGGTGGTCAGTTTCTGCGATGCGGAAGGCGGACTTCCATGACAATTTCAAAGTGACTGAATCGTTTTTGGTGGTTTGGCAAGCTCCTAGCTTATCTTTGCATGGAGGACCACCAATTACAATGAGTGTTCATCCATGTATTAACTTTTTATTCTTTCCTCCACACCTCTACTCTACCACTGTAAAGGATTTTAGATGGTCCAGATTAATTAAGGGTTCCAAACATGAAAGTTATTTGATGTTTTTTTCCTTCTCAGTCTAGAGCGGCTACTTTTTTTTCTAACTTAAACTGGAGTTCATTGATTATTAATGGTATCAGCATTTTTTTCTTCCTTTTTCACAACAAGCCTATCCCAAATTGTTGATTTTTCTGCAGCCAACTGTTGTATTACGCTAGTGAATTTTCCTCCAAATGTCTGATTTTCATTCACAGAGAGATCTTAAGGCTTCATAATGGTTTATGCATACTGATTCCAAAGATAGATATCAAAGGAGGAGGCTTGCTGATGCCAGTGGGTTGCAGGCAGTGGATAGATTTTGCATGGAAGGAATATGAAGCATTACCTTTCATGCCCTTTTCATTTGAACTGATTTGTCATCTAAAAAGTGACCGAACACAAAGTGCTATTATTCTAAAACCCATGACAGTCGGCATTGCTGCCTTATATTTGTTACTGAAACTGCCTGAGTACAAAAAAGTATTAACGACATGTGAATTATGGAGCATTTGTATCCATTTCTCCCTGTTTTAGCTCTTAAAGGGCTCATATTCTGCTATTTTCTTGAATTTTATTTTTCTGCTTAACACATTTGTGTGAGGCTATGTACCAAAAACAGTCATCATTCATTTTTTGCTGTCTTTAAGACTGATTTATACAAATGACTTTTGATCTTATCAGATGTTCTGTATTGTGCCTTGTTTAAAAATTAGTCTGGATGCTGAAACACTCCGTCCTATTCCTATGAACTGATTCTTGTAAGCCTAATATATGTACAGGCATAATTTTTTCATGGCATCACAAAAACAATAAATTAAATTTTTGTAGTTTTGTTCCCATATATGTGAAGTATTTAAAGTGTAAACTCACTTTAAACTTTAAACTCATTTAAAGTGTTTCTGAACGACATTATACTATTGTATTTAGAAATAAGACAATGCCAATTTTGCACTAGATCCTTTTATTGTCTAAAACATTGAGATTTCCATCAACAAAATTACACATCTTTTTTTGAATTTATCCAGCACTGCAGAGAGCACATTATCTCTTATGTTTCATGTTTTATATTCACAGTGTAGAACACGTGCACATTACACAACACAAAATAGCCAAATTTTGCAAGTTAAAGCTTAGCTTACAGGGAGTGTATTCTGTGCCTAATTGGTTCACAAAAGGCAATGTGTGTAGAGCTAACTCACAAAGTTATGGACAGTGCTCTCTCACTTTATTCAGTGCTCTCTCACTTTATTCAACCTGGTGACCTCAAGTGTTTCACCTGCATAGTCTGTATATACGTCATTCCTTCAAATAATGAGTCCTCGTGCTGGTTGTTTATGTTGGTGGTACCCAGCACGAGGACGAGGGGGCATGGCGGACGAGGCCCGGACGTCACAAAAGCAAAAAAAATGCAGAGGATATCTGCAGTTCCGCGTTAGCGCGAGGGTTTCAGTGAACAATTATTACTTGGGTTCTCTGCAAAAATCCACGATGGACTGAAACCGCGACTGCTTATCTGCATTAAAGTGGGGAGTTACTGTATATATATATATATATATATACACACACACACACACACACACACACACACAGTCATGGCCAAAATTATTGGCACCCCTGGAATTTATGCAGAAAATGCACAATTTCTCCCAGATGACTATTGCAATTACAAATGTTTTAGTATACAAATGTTTATTTCCTTTATGTGCATTGGATCAACACAAAAAAGCTGGGAAAAAAAGCCAAATTTGACATAATTTCACACAAAACTCAAAAAATGGGCCAGACAAAATTATTTGCACCTTTTCAATATTGTGAGTAAATCGTTCAATTTCAAGCAATTGATGCTCATTTAAACTCACATGTGCCAAGAAACAGGAGCTGTCAATATAGCAATCACACCTGAAGCCAGTTAAAATGGAGAAAAGTTGACTAAACCTTTTTGTTGTGTGCCTGTGTGTGCCATACTAAACATAGAAAACAGAAAGAAGAGCAGGGAATTGTCAGAGGATATCAACAATCTCAAGGCTACAAGTCCATCTCCAGAGATCTTCATGTTACTTTGTCCACTGTGCGCAACACAATCAAGAAGTTTACAACACATGGCACTGTAGTTAATCTCCCTGGACGTGGACGGAAGAGAAAAATTTATAAAAGACTACAACGCATGATAAACAATGGTGGATAAACAGCCCTAAGCAACTTCTAAGCAAATTCAAGCTATTCTGCAGATTCAGGGTGCAACAGTGTCAGCTGGAACTATCCGTCGACATCTGAACGAAATGAAACGCTATGGCAGTAAACCAAGGAGGACCTCAGTGCTGACACAGAAACATAAAAGCCAGACTGGAGTTTGCCAAAATGCACTTGAGGAAGTCAAAATCCTTTTGGAAGAACATCTTGTGGACAGATGAGACCAAGGTAGAGCTATTTGGTAAAGCACATCATTCTGCTGTTTACAGAAAATGGAATGAGGCCTACAAAGAAAACAACACGGTACCTGCAGTCAAATATGGTGGAGGTTCAATGATGTTTTGGGGATGTTTTGCTGCCTCAGGCACTGGGTGCCTTGACTGTAAAGAAGGCATCATGAAATCTGAAGACTACCAAAATATTTTGGGGCGCAATGTAGGGCCCAGTGTCAGAAAGCTGTGTCAGAGGTCATGGGTGTTCCAGCAGGACAATGACCCCAAACATACCACTAAAAGCACCCAGAAATTGTTGAATACACAGCACTGGAGAATTCTATAGTGGCCAGCAATGAATCCGGATCAAAATCCGATTGAACACTTATGGAGAGATCTCAAAATTGCTGTTGGCAGAAGGCACCATTCAAATCTGAGAGACCTGGAGCAGTTTGCAAAAGAAGAGTGGTCGAAAATTCCAGTTAAGAGGTGTGATAAGCTTGTTGATGGTTATAGGAAGCGATTGGTTTCAGTTATTTTTTCCAAAGGGTGTGCAACCAAATATTAAGCAAAAAATTTGCCAATAATTTTGTCTGGCCCCTTTTTTGAGTTTTGTGTGAAATTATGTCAAATCTGGCTTTATTCTCTGCTTTTTTGTGTTGATTCAATGCACATAAAGGAAATAAACATGTGCGTACCAAAACATTTGTAATAGCAATAGTCTTCTTGGAGAAATTGTGCATCTTCTGGAAAAATTCCATGGGTGCTGGCCATGACTCTATATATACATACAT
>JBBJLS010071357.1:0-11166 GCA_037577275.1 Bryconaethiops microstoma | reverse complement strand
TTTGTTTGAAGCCATTTTGATGCTGGAAGAAACTTACCCTACTATACTTTCAACCTTTCCTAATATCCAGGTGAGCTTTATTTAGCACACTGTGCCATGTGCAGAACACTTTTAGTGCTGCTCATTTTGCACACTATTCATAATGAATTAATCTGAGATGTGAAATTTAAACAGAGAAATTTAGTTGTTTGATGTTAAAAAGTACGTTTTACAGAAACTTGTTGACTCATGTCAGTCCACATGACCAGTCAACCTGCTCATGTGGTTTTTAACCAAAGATTCCCAATTTTAGCCCTGGTGACCCTGTGGTTTTTTTGGTTTCCTTATTGAAAGCACAAATAGATTGATAATTAGTTAAGTTGTGCTCAGTAGAAAACAGGACAAAAACATGCAGAACATGGGGTCACCAGAACTGGATTGAGGACAAATGCATTAAACCCTCAGGTGTCTGTTTTTGGAGTGTGTAAATGTTCTTGAAAACACAGTGTTTCACATCAGACCACTCTGAATGACTTTATTTACTTATTAATTATAGATTTAATTATTCAGAAATACAGATTTGTAACACTTAAGTATTCTAGAACAGTGTTTCTCGAACTGTCCTGGGGCCCAGTCATGTCAGGCTTATGCCCCCAACACATTAAAAATGCTTCCGATGCCCCTGCCTCTCGTAATGCATGCACGTGAATGAATGGTTTGAAGTGAACGAGACAAAGGAACTAACTCTATAGGCCAGTGCCCGCAGTGACAGGAGCACTGAGAGCAGACCTGATCTGACTGGATTTTGACTCTTGCAGAAGCAAGGCTCCATAGATTAAGAAAATAGATCCTAGAAGGTTGCTGCTTGGTTTACCCAAAAAGCTGGTCTATGAATTCTGTCTCTATAAGGTATCTGTCTTGTACTGAAGGAAGCTGCTCTATCACTGAACAAAATCTTAACCAATACCTACATTCCATAGACCTGGTTGTACTGTTTTCAGGTTGAGGGATGTTGGTAACAGGTGGTCACTTTTGGTTGATAAAACAAGCAAGCTCTTTCATTACAGCCAATAACTTAAATACTTCGACTTTGTAAAGCTCTCTTTTATTTCTTTCTTTCATTATCAGGCTTTCCAAAAGAGAATGAAAGCTGTTCCAGGAATCAGCAAGTTCTTGCAGCCCGGCAGCCAGAGAAAAGCTGGGCCTGATGGTGAAGACTGTGTAAAAGCAGTGACAACTATAATGAGTCATCTTTTTAATTAGGAAATTGTGAATCCCAGTGATGAATTAGTAAAGCACTTGAATAGTTTACTGTGCTGTATGTGGAAATGAGGATTGAATATGACTGAAAATAGTCATGCAATATAGACTTTGCATTTAGCTAAACATTGAAAGAACCTGTTGATGCATTTACTAACATGGTTAATTACAAAAAGAGCTAGGAGTGCTGTGCTGTTAAACATAATCAGTGAAATCAACATCATAATGATTTGTCAGTCATACAGAGCAACAGGCTTACCTGTAATGTTTTGGACATTATTACTACTTTGGCAACTAATAAGACATGCATAGTGTGTACTTACATTCTAAGTATTAAAATGCCAGATATGCTATAGAATGACTCATGCATGTCTTTAGGCAGATATGTAATAAAAATGTCTGTTAAATGTGTCTCGTGTTTATGCCCGTTTCCTTTTTTAACAAAAATGTCTTTGGGTAAATAATTTGTTTATTTAGGAGCACTAAACATACAGATTTTTGGGGTTTGCTGAATTAGAGTTAACACTTTGTCTCTGTGGCTTTAATAAAAGGAGCAAAATGGTTAAAAAGGTTAAGTGTGGATTTTTAAAGCCGATGGGACCATCACATGCGATTAGTACATACGTAATCAAGAATTACACTATACAGTGCAATGTCTTTCAGAAATGGTCTGGTAATCAGCAGAGTTCATGGTGTTTCCAGAGGAACAGCAGTTGGGCAACCGTTAGGCCGAAATCAGAATTAACATTAGACAGAAACATGTTCATTAGACAGAAACATGTTGCCTAAAAGGCTGACCAGCGAATAGATTATTTTACCAGTATTCTAAGTATTTTAGAAACATACAATGGTGTTGCTACTGGTCCTTTTTGTGAGTGTTTTAAGCACTCCTACTCATGTGTAGATGCTCCACACTGGAAAAAAATGAGTTCTTGGCCCCTTAATTAGGGTGAGTTGCACTAATGTGGGGCATTTCTGTAGTTTAACTTTGGCCTAACATTGTAATACGCTACAGAAGTCCAAACTACAAAAAATGTCCCACATTAGGGCAACTCACCCCACTACTGAAATTACTCGTTTAAATTCTACAATAAATTATCGTTTAGGTGTTTTTATTTTAAAATGTCGCCTATTTAATCTGTTTGTAAATTATATATCCTCACTTTGATACGTAAATGTGACAACTCACACCAAATAATGTTAACTAAACTACTGTACTGACCCCCAAAAAATGGGGGTGAACCTGGCAACCACTTCACTCAGTAAGTGACGTCATGGGGGTTTGCGAGGTTTCTGAGACAAACCTTGGCTAGAAAATCGACAAAGGTAAATTGTTCGCTTAATTAACTTTATACATTCCTGTCGTCTTGTCGGCAAAAGTGTTTGATTACTGAAAACTTAACGTTAGCCTGCTAACTAGTGCCACACTGCTGTTCTTGTGTTTTTCATTTTGTTCTGAGTTTGAAAATAAAGTGTTTTGGGAGCATATTTGGGGGCATATTTGGCGTTTAGACTATAAAAATAGGCATTTGTAGGATTTTTGTTTTTTTCACCACATCACAAATTGATGTTTTTTCACAATTCATGGGTGCTCTTGGAACATAACTTCTGTGAATTTATATAGAATAAAAGTACTATAATGGTTCCAGGGCCCATGGTGAGGTGGAAAATGTTTAATTTTGGTGCGTACCAATTCATTCAAGTAGGTACTCAGAGTACTAGAGCAAAAAATTAACCCCTAAGTATAACTATTTTCCAATAATTTGGTTGCATCTTACCACACAAATGCACCATGCTTGTCTTCACCACACCACAGACTGAATAAGTTGTAGCTGCTGTAGTAGTTGGACAATCACACATTACATTAAATCAAAAAGCAAAAAGAAAAGGAAGAGAAGAATTTGACTTGTTTATGTGCTTTTTTATAATGTCAGATAAAACATGCTATTATTGCATAATGCATTTAATGTAATCGTGTTCTCCCAAATTGGATTTTATGTTGGGTGTTAATATTCAATAAAAATATTTCTCTGTGATTCACAGAATATTGAAAGACTCAGCATCTTATCCAAGGTAAAATCAAATCTGTACCTTTGACACAGACGTGTCTTGTACAATGACATAAGATTTAGAAATTTTTACACATTTATGGAAAATAAAGGTACTATGACATGAGATGGAAATGTAAAATATGTAGCTTTGAATCACATAAAAAGTAAGGATTGTTATAACCCTACAGACTAAAACATGGACATTGTGGCTACAGCTAGTCAATCCCATCTTCACACTGATTGCTCTTGTTCATTCACATTGTTTAATGCCCTTCGGACCCATTTGTCCAGACAACATGTGTTGTTGACACAGAGAAGTTGTCTGTTGACACAGATTTAGTTGTTTACTCTGCGATTCAGGTTGTTTTACTTCAGAGAGGCAATATTCTGAGCATCTTGTTGGACTTCTAAGAAGATGTTGCTTGTGTCTTCAAAAACTGTAACTTCAGTAAAAACATTTGACTTTTGCTGCTCATAGACACAGGAAGCACACTTCACATTCCCCTGAAGACTTTATAACTGAAGCTTTAAAAAAATACCCTGAGCCTCGTTCTGGTCAGGATGATGTGCATGATGACTCAGAACCTTTAGATGAAGAAACACAGCTGTTATCTCAAGACATTAAAACCTGTTTGCTTTCACCACCCTCCCGCCGCTACAGGTGGCTCGCTGGCGGTAAAGGCGTTTTTAAATCGCATATTTCTATATGATTGGTTTATTAAAGGAAGTTTTCACGCTAGAAACTAATAGCAGAGGTTGTTTGGATTCAAACGAGCCCGTCCGCGAGTTTCTACGACCCTCCTACGGGAAGTTACAGCTCAAAAATCTCCGGTGACCCAACGAGACGCACTGGCTTTGACGGAAAATGGCTCGGGCCACTTACATGCAAATTTCGGCAAGAAATTTGCATGTACAGCCGTGTAGCAAATCAAAAGAGCTTTCCAATGATGTGTCACTTGTGGGTGTGGCTTCTCTCTGTGCCGTAAAAACACGGCGAAAGTTGGTCTGAGTCCGGGCCGAGCGTTTGGATTTATAAATCGATTTTTTCGCCTCAAACAAAGGGAAAACACTCAGAAGACCACAATGAGGATATTTCAGAATATTTCGAGGACATTTGATGATGATAATTGTCCACCAAATAAGGATTTTTATGGGAAATAGAATCGAAGCTCCGGGGAGAAGCGCGTGTCCGAGCTGAATATCTTCAAAAGTAAGTGATTGGAAATTATGACACTTCGCTTTATAAGTGTCTATAAGCTGGCTGGTTGTGAGAAAAAAGCTGTCAAGTTGTTTTATTGTGGTTTAAGCGAGATTTGTCGAGTTTTCCTGGCTTCTTTTAGCTCTGGCTGGCTTGAACTGGTCATTCTGGAATCACGGGTAGCTCCGCCCATTTTTTTTTTCCTGGCGCGGAGTTTGAATGGGAATGTTTTCTATAGAATGAATGCGATTGAAGCGATATTGATGCAGTTATTGATTTATGATTCTATAATAAAAATAGCGAGTTCTGGAAACAAGATGGCGTCTTGGCTGGTACAAAAGGGGTACTCTGTGCACTAGAAGGGCTATTATTCACTCATTTTTTATTCTTTTGTGCCCGAATTTTGAATATAAGTTCACAAGACCTGTGACTATTGATTTCCAGTGTTTTCAGAACAATTCCTTGATTCTGGACAGTAAGGATTGCTGATTTATAACAGTGCTCACACAAGTATTTGTCCTGTTTTGCTCTTTTTCAAATAAGTTGGTTTTTTTTTTTCTGGCATGAAAGTTCTTAGTCTAAGCTTTGAAATAAGTTCAACCGCAAACAATAATTACTTTGTATGAATGAATGGTTTTGTTTTAAATTGGTCATGAAATTTAAGAGATGGCTGCCAAACCTAGACCTGAGTCTTAAGTTTTGCCAGCTCTTGAAGTTGGAACGCATTTTCAATATGCCGAACAAATGTATTGATTAAATTGTTGATGAGCTTAAGTTCATATCATGCATTACATCAGGTGCTCTTTTAAAAAGTGTAGTTGAGTTCACTTTGAAAAGCCACAATTGTTTTCTGGATTCAGCTGTTATCTCAGTTAGTGAAACATCTTTGTGAGTTACATCCTGTAAGTTCAGCTTTGGGCACAGATGGGCCTTTCACTACTTCACACAGTAGATGGGAATACATGAAGAAACAATTTCCATTGTTGAACCGAAAGAGTACATACTTGATTAAAAATAAGGATAAAACATTCCACTATATCCCAATATTGCAGGTCTTAAACAACAAGACCATTCAACAAAAGGCACTGGGATGTCAAGGAAATTCTGGTAATGCTTCACAATACAAGACATTTCATGATGGATATCACTGTCTTAACAGTGATTTTATCTCTGCAGAAACAAAATGATAATTCGTCTTATTCTGTATATTGATAGCTTTGAGGTGTGCAATCCTGCAAAAATCACAAAGTAACAGCTGTGTATTGGGTGTCGGGAAACATTCCAGTTTAGTTAAGATCAGAATTGACCTCCATTTATCTAGCTGTTCTGTGTAAGGCAGAGGACACAAAACAGCTTGGATTCCAGAGAGTTTTAGAGCCACTATTAACAGATCTTAAAAGCTTAGAGAAAGATGGCATTTTTGTTCCAAAATATTTTTCTCTAATGGAATTCAATGGTGCCATTCATCAGTTCCCCTTTAAGTAAAGCGATTAAAACAAATTGTCCTCATCTTGTTCCTGCTAAATTTGCTACAAAAAGATCAGTGGGAGGCAATGCACATGAAAATTGGTGCTTATTATGTCTCCTGCCTTTGATAATAGGTTTAAAAGTACCCAAACATGAGCCTGGATGACATGCTATTGACATTGAAAGACGTGAACCTTGTCATGTCTCCATACAGAAGAAAGTATCTCTTATCTAGACAGTGTGATTTTAGAGCACCGAAACAGATTGATTGAAGATTTCCCCTGAGTAAAGCTTCTGTCTAAGTGCCTCTTTGGTGAGGGCAGTCTTCCTCCATCGTCCAGAGGAATAGTCAGCAATACACATCAGAAAGGCAGACAGTTTGCTGTCTTTTTTATGCCAACAACCGGTGGTTGGTACCAGTCTATTCAGTATATTGTATGTTGTCACTCTCATAAGAAACTAACACTAACTCTTTCTATAAAGTTACTGTTCTATAGATACAAGATTTCACAATGATTGTGTATAGCTGCTGAAGTATTACTGTACACAACTAGTTAGACGGTGGATCTGTTTATGAATCAGTCATTTCTGACACTTGACAGGCTTTAAGATAAAGGGCAATGTACAAGAGAATTATGCGGACAAACAGAACGATGATGTGATGAGATCAATGCATCTACATGTCCACTTTGTCAAAGGAAGCAAACAGGCTGTCCCCTTGCTCCATTGGTGTCTGAGGTTTTCCATAATCATAATCTTAAGATGTCCCCTTCTATTCATCAAGATCACAAAGTCTCCCATCAAGATAGTGTGAACTCGATGCTGGTGGGTAAACAAACACACACAAATAAATAGGCAAACAGCTATAAACACACAAACATTATTCTAATATGCAAGCTTTTTCAACTTCACAGGTTTCAAGTAATTTGTAGGTAATTCAAGTAATTCAGCATCACTGTTGTGCTCTACTACCTAAAAAATAGTGGCTCACTGGTGGTGCTGTTGGGGTCATGACCACTGTATAACTGCAAGGGTTTGTGGGTCCACATTTCAAACCTTTCATACTTACATTTTCTTTTCAGAGGACAGCCTTCATGAAATGTATCAAACTATTCAATGTGATTGAACAGCCACCCCAACCTCCATTTAATCGTATTTCTTCTTAGAGTAGAACTTTTTTTTTTTTTTTTTTTTTTTTACCAAAACCTACCTTAATTCCTTCTGTTTGTAACATGCTGATGACTTGTTACAAACAGACTTGATCCTACAAGTCTCTGCTGTTAACCGACATCTCCTCTCCACCAAGAGGTCTACAAAGGGAGTTTGATCAATTTGGGTTTCAGCTGTGTTACCTCACGCAGCCCCGTTTATTGTAGACACTATTTGAAGCCTTCTGGAGTCTGGCCCTCTTGTAAAATGGGAGGACTAGGACATGGATTAGGACTACCCTCTCTGGTGTTTTTGTACTGTTTGTATTTGTGCGAAAGAAGCTGTTAAATTATTGCAGCTTTAGCTTCAGTGCACTGGTTCTATGAGCTGATACCTCCAGAACACTCCTAACATACTCTTTCTTTAACAATAGACAGGCTAACAGGACTGGTAGGGTCGATGATAAACTGGGCCTCGACCGGTCCAGTATGGCAAATTTTCTGGTTGTCCGCATTTTTGACTTGGCAAAGTTTTAGAGCAGATGCCCATCTTGACGTAACCCTCCCCAGTTACCCGGGCTTAGGACCAGCGCTAAGAAATGCACTGGCTTCCTCACCTCCAGTTGCTGTGTTAGGAATAGTTTCAATACTGTACAAAAAGGGGACAGAACTGTTATTAGGAACTGGAGACCAATTACCCTTTTAAACTTTGACAAAAACTGACATGTGGGGCTCTTCTAAGAGTTATTCTATATCAACATGTCAAAGCCAAAGGAAACCCTACTGCCTTAGCAACTGTGCAAATAGGAAATGAAGATGTGCATTGCAGCAGCACACGAAGATTTCAGCACTTTTTTTCTAAACTTGAGAAAACATTCACAGCATCAGTATCTGACAACCGTAACAACGTGAGATTAAAAAAATGTAAGAAAATGTTTTGTGTTTACGTAATCTGCAGTTAGAATTGCAACGGGGGGGGGGGAATCACCCATGAGTACTCCAGTAAAAAAAAAAAAGGGATGTAAATCACTTGAATGTAAACACGAGGAGTCAGTTTGCAACAATTTTTTTTGTTTATTTATTTAATGAAAGTGAAAATTAAATCTTCAACAAAGTAACATTTCCGTCCATACACATTTGGGAACTCTGGCAGAGTATCAGTGTGCTTCATATATCACAAACGTACAAAAATGACCTGAACATATCAGACCTGCCAGTAAAAATACAAACATTCAAGATTCAAAACTTTTATTGTCATATGTACAGTAGAAATCACATTTCTTTCTTTGCTGTCTACACAAATGCCAAGATTAGATTTGAGTTTTTATATAAAATAAGTTAGTGAAGACTTAAGTTTTAATGTGCAGATGTGGATAAATTTTAACTGTGCATTTGCAAAATGAAGGAAATGTGCAAAAGAGCTTAAGGTGCAAAAAGGTGCAAATATTTCAGTGTGAGGTAGATTATGGGGATGTGCAAAGGAGCTTAATGTGCAAAATACCAGGGAACCCCCTGACTAAACAACTCCTTCCCCACTGCCATCAGACTCCTTAACAGCTGACCTAGGTAGGTGCACCACAGACATCAAGCTTTTGGCTCCCTCCGCCCTTTCTATCTCCCCAGAGAATTTCCACAACTTCTCCTCATTCTGGTCTACATCCACCCCAGAGCCAATTCTTCTACTGCTACTGAGCACATTGTCAACACTCTAAATAAATTTGAACAGTTATCACTGGATTCTCCCAGATTCATTTTGGATGACTTTAATCACTGTTCTCCTGACAAGTCCCTCAAAGGATTTCAGCAGTACATCACATGAGCTTAAGGATATCCTAAACAAAAAGAAAATGATCTTCTGAACTGGCTCTGAAACAGACAAGAAGGAAATCAACAGAGAAGTCAAGCGAGTAATTAAAACAGCAAAACTGAAGTATAAAAACAAAGTGGAGGAAACATTTTCTGAGGGGAACCTCTGCTCTGCTTGGCAGGGACTGAAAACCATGACCTCCCATCAGGGAGGGATGTGGCGCTGCCTCAACTCCTTTTACACCAGTCAGACATCACCACCCAGCTCCAGAGTTTAAGATCCTCACCTTCAACACACTGGATGTAGTGAGAGCCCTTAAGAGGACTAGAGCGAGAAGCTCACCCGGCCTAGACCACATCTGCAGCCGAGTCCTGCGGCACTGTGTTCAGCAACTAGGCGGCGTATTCCAGACCTTGTTCCAGAGCTCCATGGACAGCGGCATAGTCCCCCCAACTCCCATATGGACCCGCTTCAATTTGCATATCGCACAGACAGAGGTGTTGACGATGCAAAATCATTCATCATACGCCATGCACAAACATCTGGAGCAAACTAATTCTTCTGTTTGCTGACTTCTCCTCAGCTGTCAACCTTCTGCAACCCCACATCCTGGCTACTAAACTTTCCTTCAGCTTTCATCTGGACAACCAGTTAATCCTGTGGATATTGGACTTTCTGACCAACAGATCAGAGTACTAGTTAACAATATTCTCTCTGACCTCCGTTACACCTTGACCAGGTCGCCCCAAGGCTGCATGCTGTCCCCTCTGCACTTCATGGTATACACGGATGACTGCAGAGCCACACAGCCAAACTGTCATCTGGTGAAGGGGCCTGACTCTGGTGTCAGGCCCCTCACAGAACCATGGTCAGGTTCTGCAGGAGTTTGTGGACTGGTGTGACACCTCAAGTCTGGAATTGAACATCAGCAAAATCAAGAAGATGGTGGTGATTTTCACCAACAAGCAGAGGGACCTGGCTGCAGCACTTACCACCTTCATCCACAGGAAGCCAGTGGAGCTAGTTGAGGAGTATAAATATCTGGGCACCATCTTCGACCACCCGCTGAAATTCTCCCCCAACACAGAGGAGATTCTCAGGAAGCATCATCAGTGGCAAGGTCTCCTTAGGAAGCTCAATTCCTTTGGAGTCAGGAAAGACATTTTAGACTTTTTACTACTTTTACTTCATAGAGTGTCATCCCATCCTCCATCATCTGCTGGCTTCATTCTACCAGCATGGAACACAGAAACCGGCTACAGAGCACTGTCGGCGTGTGCTCTAAAATTACTGGACTGCCTGCGAGATCCTTATCACACATCTGTGACCAGCAGACATGCAGGCTAGCACTCAAAAACATTAAAGACCCCTCACACCCACTGAATTCTGTGTGGCTCCCCTCCAAATGCCGGCTCCGATGCCCCGGCTGCAGGACACAGGAGGAGGGCCATGATTGTTCCTAAAGCTGTCCTCTTTTGGAACTCCTGTAAGAGAAAATAGGTATTAACTGCTTGTTTTAAACTTGCATGGAATAGGCTAAACCTTACACAAGTGATCTGCTTCGTTTCAAGTAAGCTGCTCCTTATGTTAGTTTATAAGACAGCCATTTAAGAATGTAGGCTAGTGCTCTACTAGTGCTTCTTGTGTATGCTATAGACGGCCACATAGGGATGAAGGTTTGAGTCGAGCTGCTCCTCATGTTATGCTCATGCTATTGGTATGTAAGGATGAGTGGATGAGGGGAGTCGAGTCATGACCGTATAAGGCGTGTATGGGCATTAAATGCTCTCAGGTTGGTATTCTTGCAACCTGATGTATTCAGCTCCATGTCTAAGCTAAATAAGCTGTCTGTAAAGAGCTGCGATTTTGAGAGCTTCGACTGGGACGTTCTCCGCGAACACTGTCCCTGTAGTAAAGGAAAGAAAACTTTGTTTGAGTGAAAAACATTTGTGTGTTGCTGATTTTCCACAACACTCCTGACACCCCCCCCACCCCCCACAACCCACCATTGTCACCTCACACGTTACCACCCCCCCACCCCCCCTATCCCAGACCTCCTCAGATTTGAGTCTCCCTCATTTCTCACTTTTGGAACATTATGCACATTTACTGCTTCTGTTATTTAAATTTAAAGTCATCATTGTTCATAGTGCAATATACAGAATATACATACATATACGGTGGTGGTGGCCTAGTGGTAGGATACTTGCCTCTGGACCAAGAGGTCATGGGTTCGAATCCTACCTCCAGCACACC
>JBBJLS010071356.1:0-11167 GCA_037577275.1 Bryconaethiops microstoma | reverse complement strand
TCTCTCTCTCTCTCTCTCTCTCTCTCTCTCTCTCTCTCTCTCTCTCTCTCTCTCTGTCTCTCTCTCTCTGTCTCTCTGTCTCTCTCTCTCTCTCTCTCTCTCTGTATAAATATTTGAGGCTGGTTGCTGGAGCTGTAACAGGTTCTCGGTTCCAGGATGTGCCTCTGCAGGTTTTCACATTCAGTGAAAAGTTGAAACTCCACTAAGCATTTTTGTAACACAGTTTGGAGTTTTTTTGCTGCTGCCCAAACCCTCAGAGGGTCACAGAGCACAGTGTACTTCCATATGAATTATTTCTCACTCACGGCTCGCTGGAAGAAGTGGAGGAATTCTGGTGAAAGTGCAGCTTCGGAGCCTTTATTCCTCAAAACACGTCTGCTATTGTAGAATCTGAATTCGACAAGATGCGCGATTCTGTTCTGCAGAAAGAAAAAGCTTCCCGTACCTTCTGTCACCAGACACAAGTTTGTAATTCTGTCAATTCAACAATTATGTAATTCAGTTCTAAGCACAAAATGACAGCAGCAGCCCTGCTATGGGTTAAAGGAGGGTGAAGCAGTTTCAGCTCCGTCTCTTTCTCTCAGCCTGGAGCCGCGGCGACTGTTTATGGTAAAGAGACAGAGCTGACCTTCAACCCTTAGAAATCAGGGTTATTGTTGTTTAGGTATACTATTTAATGAAATAACATGGTTAATGATAATAACAATGATGATGATGATGATGATGATTGATACTACTACTACTACTACTACTAACACTGCTACTGTTAATAATTATAAAAATAATAATAATGATGATTGATACTACTACTACTACTACTACTACTACTAACACTGCTACTGTTAATAATAATAAAAATAATAATAATGATGATTGATACTACTACTACTACTACTAACACTGCTACTGTTAATAATAATAAAAATAATAATAATAATGATTGATACTACTACTATTACTACTACTACTAACACTGCTACTGTTAATAATAATAAAAATAATAGTAATGATTGATACTACTACTACTACCACTACTACTGTTAATAATAATAATATTAAAAATAATAGTAATGATTGATACTACTACTATTACCACTGCTACTGTTAATAATAATAAAAATAATAATAATGATGATTGATACTGCTAGTACTACTATTACGACTGCTACTGTTAATAATAATAAGAATAAAAATAGTAGTAATGATGATTGATACTACTACTACTACTATTACCAATAGTACTGTTAATAATAATAACAATAAAAATAATAATAAAGTTGATGATTAATGCAACTACTTCTACTATTACCACTAGTACTACTACTATTATAAAAAATACTTCTACTTCTGATAATATATTATTAATAATATTAATCTAAGTAACTATATTACTGCTATATATATATGTACTACTACTACTACTACTACTAATAATAATAATGATGATTATGATCCTACTACGTTTACTACTACGAACAATAATATTAATAGTAAGACGAAGGAGAATGATGTTGATTATGATGATACTCCTACTACTACTCCTACTAATGAAAAAAATATATATATATAAATGATAATATTAATATAAATAACAATATTGTCATTAATAATAATACTTATAATATACATTTGATTTACGTTGTTTCGTCTGGTATGTCACTGTATTATCCATTACTACTCTTTTCAGCACTGCTGTGTGCGTTTGACTGTTTTCAAAGACTTTGAGTCATACGGTATCGGAAAAGTCTATTAGAGGTTGATTAATAACTCAGTTATCACACACTCATTTAAGCGCAGTTTGAGTGAGTGTGTGATGAATAAGGGCATCCAGTTCTATGGTAATTAGTGGAGAAGAAGTAGATTATTCTGCATTAAATCATCAAACCCTTGTCTTAGTTGTGCGTTACTAGAAGACGTTACAAGAAGAATTTGCCTCGTAGCTTCAGTACTAAACATCAGTTTGGTGGCTCCAGGCCACAGCTGGATGTCGCTCTGTCCTCTCCAACTCTAAAACAAGCGTGATGAGCCTCCTGATTGAGGTGACCTCGTCTGGAGAGCGCCGCGCTCCAGCGCCACAAAGATTAGGTGCCACGAAGAGACTAATGGTCACTCGTGCTCCAGCGGCAGGGCGAGCCCAAAAACATGTCCGAAGGAGCTGATTGGCTGATTGACCCCTGTGACACTGGCGAAAAAATTGCGGCTGAAAAAAAATCCCATCAAACTGGCTGAAGTACTGTTTTGTTCAGGTGTCAGGACAGAACATGATCTACTATCTGATGGCTGTCTCTTTCTCTTAATCCATCTGAGAGAGAGGAAGAGGAGTGGGGGGGGGGGTTTGGGAGGGTGGAGGCAGATCTATCCAGAAAGAAAAAGGACTTTCTTTCTGTGATAAAAATCCGTCCACTTCAGTCTGAGGCCATTTTTTCACAAGAGCTTGGAAGCTGGTTAAGTGTTTTGTTGGTGACTGAGGCTGACTTTAATGCTTCCCTGACAAGCAAACCTCTTTTCCTCTTGTTACCTTGACTCACAAAGGAGTCTGAGAGGAGTGTTGCAGTCTAAGCTGAGGGGTTAAGCTGAAGTGAGATGGTGAAAACGCAGCACTTCTCAAACGATTCATGTCGATTTTCAATTTGCTTTTATTTGTATGGCTTTGACGACTACAGAGCCTAAGCAAGCGCAGGTTTCAGGAAATGTGGCTGAAGCTCTTAATCCAGAGTTTTTTAACAGTCCTACCCCAAGTTTTTTTGCTCAAGCACTGGTGTCCCACACTAAAAATCGACAGTTCGGTACTTTGTGTTGTGAATTGTTTTTGTATTCACTCCAGTTGTGTTACCTGACCACAGAGCAGCTAAACATCTCGTCACTGAGACAAAGTTCACCTCCATGATGGTGCCACTCGTTTGACTTTGATTTGTGACTCGTTTGACAGGATGATTGTGTTTGTTGTACAACAGCACAAGCTGTGGTTGCTATGGTAGTGTTGAATGAATAAGGGAGAACATAAATACTCGATAAAGGTAATTTACAAAGGCATTTATCCAAACCAACAGCTTGTCAGGGTCGTTTGCTGGTGTTACTTTGAAGTGTATCAGGTGGCTCAATTCTGTTAAGATTTGTTTAAAGTGTCAAACAGCATTCGTGTGTTTGTTGGTTGTTTGTGTTTCTTGATTGTGTGTTTGTTGGTTGTGTGTGTTGTGCTCTTGAGAGTCCTGCACGGCACTCCGTCCATCAGTTGGTGCGCAGAGATTTAGTTCCTGATGAACTGTCAGATGTATAAAAGTATAAATATAAATCTGAGTGTAAAGGTGATGGTGTATCGACTGTAATCCAGATCGCACCGGTGTGACGGTTCACTTTAATGGAAGTAGTCTGGTAGCACAACCCTGTACTGCTGAAGAGTTAATTAGTAAGGGATTGGCCTGCCTTCACTAAATTGGGTATCAAGGACCCTGCCACTGGTTCTCTGGTTTTCCTTCCTTGGACCACTTTTGGCAGGTACTGACTGCTGGAACCTCAAAAAAAACTTGTGTTTTAGAGAAGTTCTGACCCAGTCGTCCAAACACCACAGTCTGGTCCTGGAACAAGATCGGTATTATATTATTCATGTCATCTGTCAGTGATTTTAATGTTGTGGCTGATCAGCATGGGCTGCACTGGAATGTTCAGTACGAATTATCAAAAATTCAGAACATATTTCTTACTGTCAGTGTTATCAGTGCCTTCCCATTATTATTTATGCATTCATTTTTTGGCAACACACTGGCTGCCAAATGAAAATACTTGTAATTCCTCAAGTGTATTAAAAATAGATGTTGCCAGTGTGGTCGTGGTTATCATACATAGTGGGGATGAAAATTGAAACACATCCTTCATCTTGCCCTCTGTGCAAGAACGAAGAAGGACTACTGTGGCCAAAAATCAAATTTGCTCCGCTTACTTCTGCCTATCCCAAATGCGATCAGCCAAGACATGTTTGGTGTCTGAAGTTTGCTTCATTTGTTTTGCCCTGAAGCTAAGAGGCTAATGAAGCTAGCGCGTAATAAAGACTAATACTCATTAGCCTTGTGTTTGTCTAAATCATCACCCACTCGTCTGAAACCGAGTTGAGTTCTCCAGCAATCTCTAATAGACTTGTTTATATGGCTTCTGACACTGTACGACATGCTGTTATATATAAATAGGGAGTAAAACACTAAGCGTTGCTAGAAACAGTGGTAGCAGCCATGTAGAAACCTAATTTTTATGTAGAAACCGTACACAACATCAGGAAAATCAGGCCATACATGACTCAATATGCCATCCAACTCATGGTACAGGCAATGGTTTCTCTCGAATTAATTACTGCAGTGCCCTCCTAGTGGGTCTCCCAGCTTGCATGGTAAGACCCTCACAGCCGGTTCAGAACGCAGCAGCTCGGCTTGTCTTCAACCAACCCAAAAGGTCGCATGTCACCCCACTGCTGAGTGACCTACACTGGCTACTCATGGCTGCCTGAATTAACTTAACCTCAACTCTTGCCTACAGAGTGATATCTGGGTCAGCACCCAGCGACCTTAAACCCATCATTCAGGCTCACATTCCTACTTGCTCCCTCCACTCCTCCAAGGAACGTCGTCTGGCTCTGCCATCCCTACACACAAGGTAAACCCATTCCAGACTGGTCTCATTCTGCTTCCCTGCTCCAAAGCAGCAGAATCCGTCTCTGTCTTCAAAAACCTGAAGACTCATCTGTTCTGAGAGCATCTCCCCACCTGATGCATCTTCTTGCACTGCTCCTATATAAGGATTTTAGCATTTAGAACACTCCTCTAGTTCTCAAACTGTCCTGCATAATGTAAAGTCATACAGTGTCAGAAACCACATAAGCAAGTCTGTTTGAGATAACATGATTGGAAACAAATTTGTGAGGAAAGTTATGAGCTTCCATTACCAACTCAAGTACAAAACTAAACAAACAAACTTCAGATACATGACATGCCTCAGCTGATCGTCCACCTTGGCAGGAATGGGGACAAAATGTGCAATTTTTGCCTTAACCATCACTTTAAGGTGACTCAAGTCAGACGCGGGCTGCTGTAGGGGACTGGCCTGTCATGTCAGTTGAAAGCAGTCAAGTGTGGGGACACTTAGGAAAGATTGGATCCAAGCTAATCAATAATGCTCCTTCCAAAACGCCAATCACTCTGCCCACCAGTCAGGTATGGGACTTTCCAAACAAGCGCGTGTTATCCGAGGCCAAACTCGACAGGGTTCTGGGCGAACGTGGCTTTGCCGCTTTCTTGTCGAGTCGATCATTGTGCCTCATATTTCCTTTCATCTCCAGAGTCGTGTTACGCGATCGCTGGAAATTACGGGAAAGTGGATCAAGGGGAACGTGTCCTTAGTCCAGGCGGTGAAATGTGTCAGCACTGAAAGGCCCATATCATAGAAAAACCAAATTTCTCTCACTTTTTAAAAATAAGTTTTGATGAGTTTGGTGTAGTATGTAGATAAGTTTCAAAGTGCACCATTCAAACCCCCTTTCATGCAGCTCAAATACGGCAGCAGAGCTGAAAAACAACCTGGTCTGAATTCATTTTTTATCCTTTTGTCATGAAAACCAACACATATCCACCTGTTTTGACAGTTTAGCTCTGCTTATTCACACTGAAGTTGAATGAGGAACATACAAGGCAAGCTCATTTACATAAACCAGTTTTAGAAAAACGACTTACTTCTAAGAGAGGTTGGAAAATTGTCATGTAAGGATATAATTTAGGTTGCTGTTTTACATATTGCCACACAAAGCTCACTAATGGGGCTCGAGTGCAGAGAAAAAAAAAGTATAATACTAAACGTTAAATACTAAAATGACCTATGCCTTAAATTTTTATGTGTCTGTTTTCCCCACTCACAAGTTTTTCTGTTCAATTTAAGACAGTGGTATCCAAAAGCCTGATACTGCATTGAAATTTTGGATTTTTTTTCTGCCAGGAAATAACAAAGTTTAAGAATTTAAAGCAAAAGAAAATGTTTTGATAAGTGAAATGCGGAAGTGATCACAATTCTGGACTATTTTGAGTTCTCTGTTGAGTTCTCTAAAATTGTGATACTGACCATGTTAAGGCCTTTGTACAGAAATGTGGGCTGTTTTATGTTTTCAGTGTTTTCCCCTCCATTGAATTTCACAAATCTTAGGCGTCTTTGATCAGCTCATCAGAGGCTCCTGCAAAATAGTTTTCTCAAAAATAAATTCACTCGCTATCATATTATTACTATTATTTGCTAAAACACTGATTAGCTTGTCAAAAGAAAGAATGGCCTCTGCTGATAACTATTATGGAAACGTCACATTCGTAACTGAATGAATGAGGCCTGTTGGCTCTGGCAAATCAAAAGTGCCTTGTGTGTGTGTGCTTCTTAATAAAACACTGACAGATAGTGATTATGATCCGGTCATGACAATACAGTGAAGATATCCAAGCAATGGATCTGTCTGGACACTGGGTGTTTCACCAAATTGGTCATTTTCTTCTGAAAAAGCAAATAACATCAGAAGAAGGACAGCACTTATTGTCCTCCTGTCGCTACTCCCAGCCAATCAATACTGCTGTAATGGCATTATTATCCAAATCACTTTCCAAAATCACCCTCTTTGGTATCAGTTCAATACTCTTTCAGACATTTTCACCTTTTCTGTTAAAACCTTAGAGAAGCCATTTAGCATGGTGTAATATTGATTAAATATTAATTTCTCACTGGAAACTCATTGAAACAAGCTGAGAAATTGTGAACTGTCAGTCAGTACCACATTAGTGTTCATAAGTAGAAGAAGCAATATTTTATTATGATTCGATTTTGCGAATCAAAACATCCCATTGTTCTTTTCCTTGTTTCATCCATTTTTAATCATTGTTTTGTCATTGAAATTAACCTTTAAATAAAAAAGACTCAAACTTAAAAATGTGAATGTATTAACTGGATTAATTATGTAATTATGTCCAAAAACAGTAAGCCCAAACCTTCATGACTGTAGACTTCTAGGGGTTAAGAACGTTCCGCAAAACACCTTTTGGGGACAAAAGGACACTAATGAATTATTCACTGACCTTTTCTGCAAAGGAAGCTCATTCATCTATTTGAAACTAGACAAGCAGCAACTCTGAGGCATTTCCAAGCCCTTTTTCTCTCTACCCTCAGAAGGTAGAGGAACTGTGCATGTATTAAATGACTGTGGTTTGTGATGTGTGTGAATGTTTCCTGTAACTGAGTGTGTGATTTTAGTCACGTACTGGACTTTGACCGGTGATCAGCATTCTTGTGAGAATGTTTTTATCTGAGGATTAAAGGCAAATAAACTTATTCCAGTTTAGCTTTCTTGACCAAGTTTAAGACGGATGTGTTTTAACTGATGTAACAGAATTAGTGGTCAGTGTTCTCCTGCAGGCGTGTTGAGCTGTCCAGTGATATCGTGTTAGCAGCAGTTTGAAGACCTGGTCAGAATTTATTTATCTACACGTTTACAAAATCATTCGAATATGCTATTTAAAGTTCACATAGTACCAAATGATAACAAAATAAGATTACCATTAGCCCCCAGAAAAGTGTTTCAGTAAACTCTGATTTCAGTAAATATAAACGTGTAAATCAGTCTAGAACCAGTGTTTACCCTCAGAACTCAGAGTGTATCAGTAAACGCTGATTTCAGTAAATATAAACAGTGTAAAAGAGTCTAGAACCGGTGTTTACCCTCAGAACTCGGAGTGTATCAGTAAACTCTGATTTCAGTACCGGTGTTCAGAGATTCTTTATGTGTCATTTGTGTGTGACGCCGTTTTTAAACCCCAGTAGTGATTTTTATTATTATTACTTGTTTTTAAATTACAGTAACTTTGGTTCTACGTGACACAGGAACACCAAACAAAGCTCTGCATGACGTCTGACACCTCGAGCGCCAACACAAACAGGGGTGAACTTCCATATAAGGAGCTGTTTTCTATTTGATGTGCTTCTGGCGTGGATACATACCGCTTGCGTTCTGAGGGTTAACTTAATTACTTCATCATTATTTACTGACCATTGATAGCAATTTAATAAAAGCATTTATACCATGATGTTCTACTCTTTAACATAAAGGTTCCTAAATGGTTCTTGGCTTGGCCTCTTGATTCCATGAAGAACCTTAAAATTATGTGGACATTATTTAGAGAATAATCCATTGAAAGGTTCTTTTTGGTGCAGAGTAATATCACTAATAGATTGGAGGCTATCAAAGTTACTTTGTCCACCAGTTGAGGACAATGATGGAATGTGGAAACAATCTATAATTCAAGTCTGAAGGATTCATTGCAAAGAATTAACAACCGAAAACCAAGAGTCGAGTCCCAGCTTGATCGAGGGTGAGAGTTAGGCAGGGTAGAGAAACAATGTTCAAAGTTTAATGGTACGGTAATGTGTTAAGTGAATAGATTAGTGACTGCTTAAGCATGCTGTAAGCACATTAACGTTGCCAAAAGTGCTTACGCACATTTACACTGCATTACTCTGAAAGATTCATAGACCAAGGTTGGCAAAAAGGAATGGCCTGAAGAGGTTCTTAATAGTCTTAAGACCATGTAAGGGGTTCGGAGACAGACCAGATGAAAGACTCCCTCTGTAACTGAAGGACGATCCCGCTAAAGCAGCAAGATTTCGCCCGACGAGCCTGATTTAGACTTTAAAGTGTAATAGTGTTTAATCGTGTTAAAGTTTTAAAATGTTTTGCTCACTGACTTACAGTTTGTTCCATATAGAAGAATAAATAGGGCTGTTTCCTGCTGTAAGCAGTCACTTAGGGCCCTGAAACCACCAGGAGGTCCCTGAGCATGTAATTTTTGTTTATTTACTTTTTGTCACTTTAGTTAAAAGTGAATTTATCCTTGTTGCCATCTCAGAATTATTAATTCTTTTATTTTTGCCAAAAAGCTGTGAAACAACTCATTTTGAATCCACCAACATCCCGCACACAACCGTGTTCGCCCATTCAGCCTAGAGCAGCTTTGCTCCGCCCATTTCCTGCTGAGAGGCTGTTGTTTGCTGTTTGTAGTTTTTGGAGTTGAAAACGTGGGAAATGGATTAAATGTTGTGCTGTTCCTGACAGTCAGATTGATCAATGGAGGTATGGAATGTTTATGCTTGAGTTTTTGTAGAATTTTAGCTGAATTGTTTGTTTTTGTTTGGAGGTATTGACGCTTTATGCTTGTATTTAAAGGTTTGTGTTTGTGGGTGTATGTGGATTTTTTTCTGAATCATGTATTTAAGGATTTACGTTTGTATTTAAAAGGTTATGGGGAATTTTGGAGTTATGGATGGTTAATGCCTGTATTTAAGAGTTTATGTTTGTATTTAAGGGTTTATGCTTGTATTTAAGGTTGTATGTGCAATTTTAGCTGGATTGTGTGTTTATGGCTTATGTTTGTATTCAAGAGTGTTTGTGGAATTGTAGCTGAATTGTGGGGAATTTTAGCTGGATTTTGGAGTTATGGATGATTTATGCCTATATTTAAGAGTTTATATTTGTATTTAGGAGTTTATGCTTATATTTAAGGTTATATGTGGAATTTTAGTTGAATTGTGTGTTTGGGTTTGAAGGTATGGACGGTTTATGCTTGCATTTAAAGGTTTTTGCTTGTATTGAAAGGTGTGTGATTGTGTTTAGGATTCTTTGTGAAATTTTTGCTGAATTGGGTGTTTGGGTTTTGGAGGTATGTACAGTTTATGCTTGTTTTTAAGGGTGTATATGGGATGTGGGTATATGTACTTATATGAGTGTGTGTGTGTGTGTGTGTGTGTGTGTGTGTGTGTGTGTGTGTGTGTGTGTGTGTGTATATGCGGTCCTAGAGGGATAAGTATAAACCCATTTCTTCTTCCTGAACAGCCTGTTACACTCAGTGTTCCACTCAGCTCCAACCTTCTCCCAGTCACGGTCCAATAACAGCCATCGCAGCAGTGCTGGGCTGCGCCCACTGTGCTACACACTCTTTATAGAGCCTGATGCCTCAATTGTACCACATTATTCCTAAATGAGGCATTTTCTTGGCAGTGATCGCTGCTTGAGGTGCTCCTATATCAACCTGAAGGCGAGCACCATGGTTTATTTCTGTAAACAACAACAATAGTTTAACACTTGGCATTAAGCAGTGTATGATAATACTAAAGGGCCCATATCAAAAAATACTATTTTATGTTTTATGTATTTTCAATGTAAACATGTTCAAGTTTCATTCAGAAGTTCCATCCCATCCAGCCCATGCATGGAACGTGAGCTGCAAAATACAGCCCATTTCAAATGTGTTGTGTTTGTGATGTCACAAAACCATAGCTGACTGTCCTGCCTAAGTCAGGTACAGCCTCACCCACTCGAAACATTACACAACATGCTCTGGGTAATATAGTAATATAGTAAACCCGTGCTGATATAGTAAACCCCGCTTATACGTGGTTCAGCAGTCGCGGCTTCAGTATATCCTCCGCATTTATTTAGCTTTTGTGACTTCCGGGCCTCTTCCGCCATGCCCCCTCGTCCTCGTGCTGGTTGTTTATGTTTGGGGCGGCACTGACCAGCGGAGGTTCATTCCTTTCAGGTGTCTGATTGCCTTGGTAAGTGCCGCGCCGCAAGGGGGCGTGGCGGATGAGGCCCGGACGTCACAGTCACTTGTACTCAGAGGCGGGAGGTTTGAAAGTAGCCAATCTGAGAACGTTATTTATTTCTCCTCGCTGCTGATTGGCTGCTGCCCTGTGACACTGCAGTCTAGAATTCCTGCATCAGAACAGTTTCAGTGTGGAGCGTCTCGAGTGTTTCTCTGAGTGTTCTCGTGTTTTTCATTTTGTTCTTCTTAAAGTCCTGTATTTTTATTGCTGTAAATTAAATTAATTTATTACTGCATTTACCTGCTTATACCAAAGAAAACGCTCCAGTCCAGTCTATACAGGGGTAACATCAGTATTTACACCCTGTTCCAAATTATTATGCAAATTCTATTTGTGTCGCAAAAATTAGATTTTTTGGTTTTCAATTAAACTCATGGATGACATTGTGTGTCCGGGCTCTTTGGATCACTGGAAAAAATTTAAGACACCTGTGACGATTAGTTTACCAGGTGTGCCCAATTAAAGGATAAACTACTTAAGAAGGACGTTCCATATTATT
>JBBJLS010071355.1:0-11167 GCA_037577275.1 Bryconaethiops microstoma | reverse complement strand
CAGTGGTGGTGCTGAAGGTAGGATTCGAACCCACGACCTCTTGGTCCAGAGGCAAGTATCCTACCCACTAGGCCACAATCACCCACCCATTCAGAATTATGTTGCCTTTTTCTTTTATTCGCGCTTGGAGCCTTTATAGGAGCAGTAGAGACACAAATGGAAATACAAAAGGATGCAAAAAGTGAGTTTTAATACCAGCTTGTGGGGGCATAAGTACTACAAAAAACATGTAGAAAATGAGGCAGTCTGCGGAATGTATGCAGGGAAATCAAGGGTAGAGAGGGACGATTGCGGCAGGAAGCACTGAAAGTAGCCCGGTAACCGTGGTAAATTAATACGCCCCACCAGAAACTGGTAAGTGCTTTTTTTTTTCTTTTTTTTTATCTCTATTTGACACCATAGCATCTGAAACTAAAGGTAGTTGCATATGTGAAGAACCCTAAACCTCACTTAACAAAATGAATGAACACAGAGCGTGAAGAAGTTGGTCTGGTTGATGTTTGGAGGTATTCCCACCCACTTGAAAGAAATGACACATTATTCAGATTATTTTCTTCTACAGAAGAACGATTACTACAGAGTGAAAGAATGTAGGGTTGGATCAGCTGAAGTCTATATGACCGCTACGTTAAAGGGGAGGAGTAAGATTCTGAATTGGAGATTGAATGTGGGCATATTAAAGAATCCAGTCATTGTGGAGCAAATTAGGGAAGAAATTAAAAGGTACTTGGAGGAAAATGACACGGGGGACGTGTGTCCAGCTATGTTGTGGCATGCAATGAAAGCGGTGATACGAGAAAAACTGATACGCTTGACATCTGCAATGAAAAAAGCAAGAGTGGACGAATATAATACCCTTATATCCAATTTATTACATTTAGAACAACATAAAATTAAAGGGGGTAGGAAATATTCAGGCAAATAACTGATTCGACGAAGAAAATAAAGAATATTTTAGAAAAAGAAATAAAGGCAAGATTCAAAAATCAGCTACAAAAAAAGAAAACAGAGAATACTGTACATAACATTTGGGACCGTCATACAAAAGAAATTAAACATAACCCATTTTCAAAATCGTTATAACGAATTATACAAACAAACATCTAATACGGATGAGGGTGAAAGAGCTGGATCTGCTCTCCACTGGCAAAATCCAGAACGACCCAATGACAGCAGCTTTTACCACAGAAGAAATTAATAATGAAATTAGCAGATTAAATTCTAATAAAGCTCCAGGCGGGGATGGTTTTCCATCAGAACGGTATACAAGTTTTATATCTGAATTATCCCCCCTTTTATTAAAAACATTAAATTGGGTTAAAGAGAACTGGGTTGGAGAGAGGCCATTATTACAGTGACACCAAAAGAGGGCAGGGATGGGAAATACAGCAGTAACTACAGGCTTATCGCCATTTTAAACATCAACTGCAAGCTCCATACATCAATAATTGCAAAAAGAGTGGAAACATTTATTGCTGACACAATCGATGAGGACCAGACTGGCTTCATCGAGGGTCGTCAAACACGTGATAATATTAGAAGAACCTTGCATGTGTCACATCCCCAGTTGTTTAAGTGTAAGGAAGGACTTTTATGTTGACTGGGGGTGTGGTCTCATCCCTGGCCGGTGGGAACAATAAGAGTTCTCAGCCGCCCGGGTTGAAGACAGAATTAATGGTGCCTATGGGAATTATGGTAAATACCAGAAACCGACTTGAAAACTGCACCTGAACACCTCAGTGGTAATTTCCACTGGGGATTTGGGAGAAATTTTTGATACACGAGTTGCCGAGATGAGACCGACTTTGTCCTTTCAACACGGCGAAGAAAAAATAGTGAATGCTAAGCGTTGAACCCCTATAAATGTTTTTTTACTGTTGTCAGCGAATAGTTTGCAGCTATACAATGTTGTGACATAAACCATTTTAATAACGTCTGGGTTTTCACCTAATGTCGTTTTCAGACAAACCGTCACTGTTTGGTTTTACGTGTTCTATTCTAGCAGCAGTGTCAGTCGAGAATAGCCTCCTAGCACTTTGCGGTCAGCAAAAAAAGGCCATTTTTTCACATGAATTTATTTGAATTTATAATATTTAGCATTTTATTTACCATTTGTGTTTTGATCCATCCTCTTGTTGTCGTAGCAGATTAATTAGTAAGTCTAAAACTGTTTTGCCCAAGTAACAGCTCAAGACGAACTGTGGGTCCGCCACGGTTTTTCTTCACTATGACAACTAAAGCACTTGAACACGACGCACTCGTAATTTTATCGTTCCCAAAGCACGTGAAGGCAGCGTGATATCAGGTGTGTGGTGTTTCACACACAGCTTGAAAAGGGTCTCTTTGTGTTCCTCAGTGGTCGGTTCACCAACACCGTACCGTGAGTTGTGTCTGTTCAGGTCTCGATTCTGTTTTGGTTTTTGTGGCCATCGAGCCTCTTTATTTTTTGTCCAATTATTTTTTGTCCAATTATTTTTTGTCCAATTTTGTCTGTCTGCTCCTGCGTCCCCTTCCTGGACGGGCACAGCCCAATCGTGACAGCATGTCATAGAAAAGGTGCAACAATGTAAAAAAGCTGTAGTTTTGTTAAGTCTGGATGCAGAAAAAGTCTTTGACAGGGTCCATTGGGGATTTCTGTATCAATCACTAGAAAAATTTGGGTTTAATAAGAAATCAGCAGCCAGTAGCCAGAATAAGAGTGAATGGATCTCTATGCCAGAAACTGGCTTACATGGAGTACAAACAGGATCCACAAAACATTTGATTAGTTTATTTGCAGACGGTGTTCTAATCTATTTATCAGACCCTGAAGTCTCTTTACTTAAATTAATGGAAACTTTGGAACTCTTCAACTACTATTCAGGATATAATAGTAGATATATTTCAAAAACGCAAGTCCTTTTTTTCAATTATACCCCGTCACAGACAGTCAGACAACACTGTAATCTTAAATGGTTCTCTAAATCTATCAAGTATTTAGGGGTACATATTACAAAAGATCTCAGTACACTGTTTAAAGCAAACTATACACACATTAACCAGACCATTAAAAAGGACATTGAACGAAGGTCCACCTACCCATTAGATTTTAACAACAGGATAAATACAATTAAAATGAATATTTTGCCAAGACTATTGCATATCTTTCATTCATTACCAGTAGTGGTAATGCAAAATCAATTTATATCATGGGATGAAACTATTTCTAGGTTTATCTGGGCAGGCAAGAGACCAAGAGTGAGATACAAAACATTGCAGCTGACAAAGGAAAAATGAGGAGTGGCACTTCCGAATTTAAGGGAATACTTCCAGGCAGCCCAGCTTACACCACTGATAGAATGGTGCAATGGAGATTACTCTGCAAAGTGGAAAGAAATAGAATTATGGGGCGAAGGCAACCAAATTCAGTCTCTCTTAGGAGAAAAAGAAGTCCAACAATCTATTAAAAATAAGATTCAGTTACTATGTTGACAATAAAAACATGGTTCAAGTTTGTCAAACAGCATAAACTAGAGAGACAGAAATTATTTCGGTGGATAGTGATTTCAAAGCAGCGGAATATGATGCAGCATTTAAACAGCGGCCAATAAAAGAAATAACTGCAATGTGCACAATTATACTTAATGGGGAAATGAAAACTTTGCAGGAACTAAGAGATAGACATGCGCTGCAGAATTCAAAATTTTTTAGGTATCTGCAAGTGAGAGACAACTACTTCAAACTACTTCGAGCTCAACCCAGTCATAAAGGTTGTAATGAAGGTAAAAAAAGTGTGGAATGATGTGTGTAGAACACAACAGACTTCTATGAACTACAAAATACAAAGTAAGTACTTGAAACAGAAATCCTGTTGGATTTGCTGGCACATTTAGAGACACACCACACACATATTGACCACCATGGGTAGTCGAAATGCATCATATTGGTATTCTTTATTTTAAAAACAAGCAAAACGAGGACCGGGAAAAACGAGGACCGGGAAAAACGAGGACCGGGAAAAAGAACCGGGTTGACCGACGCCAGTGTACAAAACAAAACCTCAATAAATACACACAGAACAAAGACAAGAACCAATAACCCAACAGAATCACTAAACATAAACTCGACTCAGCTGCGACTCAAAAACCCAATTACTCTTCAAAATAAAAGCCCCAAAACCAAAATACAGACTTAAACAAGGGTCACAGTGCCCAGGCCTGACACATATTCTAGACATGTGGAAAGATTACATCCTTTTGGAAGGAAACCCATAGGGTTCTGGTGGAGGTACTGAGGTATGGGATTCCTAATTCATGTACCATATTATATTTGGGGAATATTTCTGAAATCATTCAGAGTGATGGATATTTGTTTAAGATTCTTCTTTCTGCTGCAAGGAAGGCAATTACTAGAAACTGGCTTAAACCTGAACCTCCTCAACTAAAGCAGTGGTTGAACATTATCCAGGAAATATCTGAAATGGAAAAATTAACTTATATATTAAGATTAAAAGGCCCAATATTTGAGGAAAAATGGAACAAATGGATAAAATACATAAATTCAAAAGACACTGGTGACGATGGCCATGCAATCAAATTTGTAATAAAGTACTAATTGTGTTTCTAATTGGAGTATGTTTTATTTATTCATTTATTTACTTATATATACACATTTATGTATCTTTATTTATTTTATTAAATAGTTTTTTTTTCTTTTCTATCTATATGTGAAAAGTACTTCAGCCATTTAGCAAGACAGTTTATGTTGGATTCTATATGTTGTTAATTTGTGTGTTCGAAAATAATAAAAAAATTAAGTAACTTATTTTGCTTGATGTCATATGTAGATGCTATTCACAATGAAAAGATGTGAAATGTGTAGAAATAAATGGAGCTGTATAAGATTCTAAATTCTCAAGACGGATAATTTCACAAAATAAACGTACATACACCATTACAGTGTATTCATAATCATTTTATAACCTCCTGATCCCTGAATTCTTGAAATATTGAATTGAAGTGAATATTTTAACGTTCATTTAGATGAACGTAAATCCACATGGAAGAAGACTGTGTACAAAATAAATTATGAATGTTAAGTCCGAACTTTAAAGCTGAACTGTATCTTTAGGATAAAAATCTTGACACAGCCTTCATATTATGTGGAGGTTCTTAAAGAAGCACATTTTGAATTTACTGGTTTTGTGATGTCACTGATACATAATTGGTCAATAAAGTCTTTAGCCCCGCCCATTTCCACTGAAGTGATAGGGAGTGTTTTATAAATGAAGCACAATACAGGCAACCAATCAGAACACCTCATTTACATACCAGTCTTAAAGGCAAAGTTACCATAAACAGCCTGCAGAGGATGAGAAAAAAGTTTTGTAAATAAAGAAGAGTAAAACCACACAAAACGTTATTAGTGGGCCCTTTAAAGGTAGATGATTCCCCCTCCTCCCAATCATTTGCAGACCTACTATTGCATTTTTTATCTTGTATTGATATTCTATGCATTATTTTTATTTCCTACTATTTTTACCTTTCCTGATTTATTAATATTTTTATTCTATTCCTGTAAAACAGGAACGATAATGAACTATATAAACAACACCTGACTCGACTGTTTCATTTCTTTCGGTTGTTAAATCTCACAAAATCACAAAACGTCACACCAAGTGAAATAAATGGACCCTGAGGGGCCTGTAATGGGCCCTATAATGAAAATCATAGTAAGACTAATGCATCAATGTCAAATAACTCTCAGATCATTCACAGAGCAACTCAAACAGTTTCGTAAACACTGAAAATGACTCAAATGCAGAACTGACATCGCTAGAGTTAAAAATGCTAATTACTTTACGAAAAGCTGAGATTAGTGCAGTCAAAATAACAGCTGGAACTACAGAGAGCCGAATGAGCACCGGGCATGTCAGCCGTCTCCTGGCTGGACTTAAGCTGGATTTTAAAAAAAGTACTTTAAGAGCGAAGGAAAGTTACTGCAGGACACATCAAAACCGCCGCCCGAAACTTTCCACTCGTCCTTCGCCGGCCTGACGAGCTTCGGAAACAAACTTCACTTCTGATCAAAAACCACAGTTTTTTGCTCGGAGGCGTCTGTGTAAACACAGCAGCCATCAGAACCTCCGAATTCCTCCAAAAGCGTTCCTCGGCCTGAACCCGGCTCTCCGTGAGTCCCCTTAGATCCACGCTGCATGTGCTGCTACATCAATCTGAACTCATGCAGAGCAGGACCTGCACAAACCAGCCCAACCCAGGCTCAGCCCTCGGCTGGAGCTCCTTCACACAGCAGTTACGACGTAAAGCCAAAAATAATGATATACTGGCACAAAAACCATCTTAAAGGAGCAATTCAGCAAAAAAATCAAATTAATTTTCCACTAGTAATAGCTACGTTAGCCTCGCAGCTACAGTTCTGAACTAAAGAAGATAAATTTGGACCACAAACACTTGACTGATCAACCACAGGTCAGGGTTTATTCAAACTCATCACCTGACCGGAACCTTGTAGTTCATTTTAATTCAGGTACTGTTCCCCTTTCAAAGCAGTGATCTAGAACATTGTGTTTCACTCTGAACTTTAAAAATACTGTTAACTACATCCTCCTCATAAACACGAGGACGGGGTTCCGCGGTTCTTTCTGAGTCTCGGTTTACCGCGTAACTCCAGTCTCTCACTGAATCAGCTCCAAACGTGATGATCTGTATTTCAGAACAGAACTGTTAGAATAAACTCGTCCTCTTTCTCTCCTACATCCACACAAATACTGCACCGAGCTCGGAGCTCCTTACAGACACACGGAGCTTCAGCCAATCACACGCCGGCAAGGAACGGCTCAGCCAATCAGAGAACGGTACTGTGTTAGGGAGGCGGGACTAACAGCAGAGAAACAGAACTGATAACAGTTTGAGTTCCAAACACAGACAGAAAACAGTGGTTTTATTTGAATTTTTTTTTGTTTAAAATGATTGTGAAGGATAATTCGGTATCACTGGATGTTGGTAGGGACGTGTTCATACTGACCAACACAATTCTATACAATTCCACACCCTTGGTGCTCCTGTTCATCCCTACAACCCAGCAGGTTCCCAGACTGAACTCTTAGATGAGCAGTTCACTTCTGAAAACCCTTTTTCCAACATTTTCAAACACTTCAACACGATCCAGCTGACCTGGAGAGAAGCTTCAGACCAGCAACGTCCTACACGCTGAACTCCGACTCCTTTCAAAACCTCAGCTCTACAGATACGAGGCTTCCGGGAGCTTCATGGAGGAGAAACCCAGTCGGGTTCCAGCCTCAGTATTAGTTAATCGGTTAATCGGTATCGCAATATCAGTCTCTGTAATGCTGACATCAGATGAGCCTCTAACCCAGTGATTCTCAAAGTGTGGGGTCATGACTCTGGTGGTGGGACAAATCCCACACTGTGAGAATCCCTGGGTTCGAGGCTCATTTGCACTTCGGCCTTTTGTGATGTCAGTATTACAGAGGCTGATATGTGGACCCGGTGGAAAGTGACGCGAAACTAACGTTTAACATCGGAATCATTTTCACGGAATTCACATCGGTTACGTTAGGACCCTCTGAGGCTGAGACATTTAGACCCTCTGAGGCTGCAGACATTTGGACCCTCTGAGGCTGAGACAATTGGACCCTCTGAGGCTGAGACAATTGGACCCTCTGAGGCTGAGACATTTGGATATGGCCCGATATCGAATAGGTACTGAAAGAAAAACGGGTGGTGCTTCTGAGAAAAACGAGGCAAGTGCCGATAACCGGCAAAAAAATAACCCAAATAGGAAACATGACGAAGCATGTCTCGCTCTAGGCTCCACGCGTGATGTGGCAGGAGATGCTGAGAGACTGGTGTGGAGTTTATGTCTGAAAACTCTGGCAGCTGACAGCACGAGACCCAACAAATTAAGAAGACACTTAAAGCCATCACACACTCCAGTCACGTCAATGAACCACTCGAGTTCTTTCACAGAAAACTGCTTTCAGAACTGCCCAGTTCCAGAAACCACACACACACTCGCCTCTGCTGCAGAAACGGTGGCATTCAGAAGAAATTCATGTTCATGAGTTTCTAATTCATGTTCATAATGTTACACCCAGGCTCTTCTGTCTCTGTTTTGTTGAGGTGTTGCATGAAGATACTTCTTTCTACCAAGGGCGGAACGATAGAAAAAGTTTGAGAACCACTGCTCTAACCAATCACAGTGTTTCTGACAGGGTGACCAATCACAGCTCCAGGTGAGTTACTGGGTGTTCTGATGAATTGAGATCTTCATGGAATCCAACAAAAATCTCATTATTTTGGTTAATCTTTAAACATTAAAGGTTCACTCGGGTGTTTTTAAAATGCTTATATTCTACATTTTTCTTCTATTTAAAAGATTGTACCCATATACACCCAAATATACTCTTTAATATATTGAAAGGCATCACAGCCACAGTGTGTAGCAGTAAAACCGCAGGACTGATATTCTGTCCATATCGTGCAGCCCTAAAGAAAAGAAATAAATATTCTTAACTTGCAGTGTAAGATAATGTAATTAAATTTTGTAAGTCATGGGTTTCTTCTATTAGTCCATGACAACACAAAGGGCAGCCAGACGATTGCGATAAATAAACACAAACACATGAAGAGTTAGAAACACAGAGAGCCTGAGGAAGCACAGCTTCACACAGTCTGAAAGAAATCTCACCAGACATCGATCTCCCATGAGCTGCTTCACCTTCAGCTGTCACTTTTAGAAAGATCTGCAAAAAGCAGGATTTATTATTTAATACATTGTAAATCCCGTTGCTGTGATGTTTTTGACAATTGGGTTGTTATTCCTCACCCTATAACAAATGTAATAATTAATCAATTATTTATTACCACTAGAATACAGCACTCCTGTATCCACACACACTCCGATACTGTTTCTGATGTCTGTGGGTAAGTGATGGACTGACCTCCTCCAGGGAGGTGTCGGACACTCCGAAGCTGCTGAGTCCGACGTCCGGCAGGGTTTCCTCCAGCTCCCGGAACAGACTGGCGTACGCCCGGTGTTTAAAGCCCCGGCTGGGCAGCAGGAAGGTCAGCTCCTGCCCCACCGCCTCCACCAGCCGGGCCTCGGGCACGTGGTGGTGCACCAGCGCCGTGATGGTCTCCACGTCCCCTACGGTCACGTCAACATCATTAATGAAGCCCAGTGTGAAATATAAAGATCACGCAACGATTTACAGGGACAGAATCAAATATTCAGAAATCAGGAAGCATAAAAGCAGTAGGAAGTAAAAAGTAGAATAAAATACATTAAAAAATGCATAGAAAATCAATAAATACACACAAACACACACACATCAGCACCTAATCACACTCAGCATAGTTTACACACACACACACACATATATATAATTTTATTTATTTATTTATACTATACAGATGTCCATATTTGTATTTCTAGATTGTACAGTGGACATTTTATACCGTCCTGTTTCCATAGTATTTTATTCTTTTCTATTGTTTTTGATTTTTGCTGCTCTTAACTTTGTTTTGTCCACTTTCTGCCGTGACAAAGCAAACTTCCCACTGTGGGACTAACAAAGGTTTATCTTATCTAAAAACTCTTTAATCTGTGTGTTTTACACGGTTCACAACAATAATGGGTTTTTTTCTGAAATGGTTTGATATACAGTGTACAGTCTATAGTGGGAGTGAAGTAGGTAAAAGATGAAATGTTGGCGTCTTTCAGATCATTGCAGCTTTCCGTGTTCTGAAGGTGTGACTGAGGATTTCTGTTTAATCTTTACAGTTCATTTCACACATTTCACTGATGCCCATAATCCGACTCTGAAGAGGTCAGAGAAACCAGAGCAGTGCTGCCACAACAGCAGCCTGCTGGACTGTCATGGATTGAGAAAAGTTTGAAAATAGTCATTTGAAACTGATTTACAGTTGTTTTCAGTACAAATAGATACATAAGAAGTACAGAGAAATAGAATATAATAGAAACAAACTTTTAAAGTTATTTTAACGGTAGATTTACTGATTTGAAAGGGATAGTTCATGCTGACTAGTGTGCCATGTAGTCACTGTTAGTCCTGAAACTTTCTGATATAAATAACCCTTTATAAAAACATGGAAAATCTGGCAGGGACTGATTAGAATTATGTCACACATTATCATGCACAAAAGTAATTAAATGTGTTTAACAGGAATTAAAAATGAATAAATCATAACATTAAAAATAGTAGAAAGTTGAACAATACAAAACACACAGAATATCAATAAAGGAGGATTGAAAGTGATTAGTATGACCTGAAGTAACAATTATATATATATTATATACTTTTATATTATAATATAAATTATATAATTTTACATTATAATTCCTTCCTCTGAATATTTGCACTTTTACTGCACTTTTAATGTTCTTTTTTGTATTCTTTTACTTCTTTTATCCCTCTCATTATCTTGTTTTATTTTCCTCTATTTTTTCTTTATACTTATTTTAATTTCCATTTCTGTAAAGTACACTGATTGACCTTCTGTGTATGATAATGTACTATATAAATAAGAACATCTCTCCTGTTTTAAGTCACAGTTGACATAATACCCCCCTGTGTGACCAGGTTCTGATCATGGGCTCTTATTGTACTGAACTGTTTCCATAATTCACTCACCATCCATCTGTCGTCCGGAGACCTGGACAGACACACTGTCTTTATACTCTGTACAAACGGAGCACTTACAGGAGCAATCGTCCTCACAGTCACACTGACCCTGCAACACACACAGAACAACACACACAGCGTTCTGAGGTCAGGTGAGTGACGCTCAGTACCTGGCGCTCACCTCAGCAGACCAGCTTATATCAGCTTAAACTACACAACCAGTCAAAGGGGTCTGCATACACCGAGAGTCTCTACATTTACAGGTGTCACACTTAATATTTACTAAAAACACACTCAATGTTCTTCACTAACAAATACATTTACAGTATTTTCACCTTCTGAGTTCCTTTATTAACCAGAAAATATCATTTTTATTATTCATCACTACTGACCTACAAAAAGCCCCCTAATATAATTATAATTCTAATGATAACGTGGATCTCCAGACCAGTGTTAGATATTTAAGGAGCTATTAAGTGCTGAAACAGTAACGAGTGCATT
>JBBJLS010071354.1:0-11168 GCA_037577275.1 Bryconaethiops microstoma | reverse complement strand
CAAAGGTCATTATTGCCATTTTGTTTAAGAGAGAACGAGAGATTTGTTTTCTTTGAATTATTCAAGTTCTGTAAACTTTGCATCATTTCTCTTATTTTGATGTTTTGTCATTTCCTTTCAAATTATGTTGTAAAGAACAGTATTTTTATCTGGAAATTAGGAGGAATATATGTTTTCCTTTTCCTTAGTTTCTTAAAAACTAAGGGAAAGCAGTTCAGTTCGATACTTGCACCTGTCTAATGAGTGATATGCAGTGTCATCTTTGGCGTGTCTGTTCTGAAGGTGTAGTGAAGGAAGCTCACTCCAGTCCACGTTGTCAGCTCTGTTTGTTCTGCAGAGCTCTTTCATGTGTGCAGCTTTAATGTCCTGTGGTGAGTTTGGCTTGAGATATCGGCCATTCTACCTGGACTGACATTTGAATGTTTCATCCTGTCGAATGATCCGTGGTCTTGAGACTTCTGGCATTTGGACAAGGCTTTTTTACTTCGACTGATACGAGGAGATCGGCGCATACCTGCAGCCGAAGCTTCGGGAGCGCGATGATGGTGATGATGATTAGCTCTGACTTTAAAGTCGTGATGGAGTATAAATAACGGCGCCGCTGTCACACCCGATACTGGCACCAACCCACATCCTGCCTCAAATTAAGTTAACAGTCATTATAAACGCGAGGGTATGCCATCGGGAAATGAAAAAAATGGTCACGTTCGGAAACAGGTACAAAACCAGTGTCAAAAACACGTCACGTTCCAATCGGAGAGTCGTTTACAACTCTTGAGGGAATGTTTTCTTCCTGTCATCCAAAATTACCCTCCCAGAGAGAGGGGACAGGGATACAGCTAAATTGGTCCCCCTGTGATTAACTGCACTGCATAGCTCAGTATGGTAATAAAGATGGTGTGACACAGCCTGGGGCCACCTCAGGGCCCTCTCTGCAGCCCAAGCTATAAGCTGGAGCACGTCACCCTGAGTGTGCCACCCAGCTGATAGTCGTTTCTTCTCACCTCTGCTCCCCAATGCTTGCAGTGAGTTTTCTTACTGTGGGTTGATTTGCCCAAACTTGCAGGACCTTTTGGCCAACATCAGGAAATTTTGTCCATTCCTGACCCCCAGTGTCATTCAGATCATCTCAAGACTGAACTGTAACTCACTCTTGATCTTCCTCTGAAGGCCACCAGACCTCTACAAATGTGTGGTCTTCAAAACAACTGCTCTACACAACACATCACTACTTCAGGCCTTCAGTGGGATCCTGTTGTTCTCCATTTGATTTAAAACTCCTAACAGTCACCTACAGAGCCAAAACTGGTCCAGCCCCTTCTGACCAATCAGCTCTGATCAGACCACAACTCTGCCGCTCAGAGCATCAATCACAGCCCAACTCCAGCTTGAAAGTTTTCATTTTGGAGCCTTATATCCCCAGTTCTGGGGCGGGGGGGGAGTTAAGCATCGAATGAGGGGTTGGTGGAAAGGGGGAGTGAGATCCAATAGCAGCCCAAAACCAAAGGTGGTACAATTTTGTCCCATGGAGCTACAGGGCATCGAAGTGTAACTTCAGGAGTTCATATCTCCAGTCACCCAGCAGTGCTTGGGTCAGGCTAGGGGTCATTGGATATGTGTGACTAAGATCTACCAGTCTATGAAAGCTGAAGATGCCCTGTGTAACTGGTAAATTATGGCCCTAAACAATGTACCTCAAAGGTTCTAAACTGCCCTTAAGTTACATGTATGCAGGGTAAATGAGTGGAAAAGGTGCACCATGTTCACTTTGCCAGAGAAAAGTCCTGCCCAAGGACACCTATTGTTGTCATGTGGTGCTCCCTCAGATTGGGTGTTGAACCCCAGACCACTGGAAGGAGGACAGAATCATTACCTACCATGCTGCATCAAATATGATACAATTATGTCCCCTAACTAAATATACTGCAGTCAAAGTCTTGAAGAAACCACCCAAGTGAAGGGGTTTGCACCATTGTACTTATTTCCCTCATGAAAATCTTCAACTTCCACTTTTTCAACTTTTTAGCACTTTATCACCAACATCAAAAACGGAAACACACTGTGAGTTTCACAGTTGTTTTGGATGAACTGAAGGAAGGACCCAGACCCAGAGAAGGACGAGTTTCTCTTTTGAGCCTTGGTTCATCTCTGTGGTTCTTCTGTATGCTCTTAGAGAGATTCTTCTTTTGGAGTGGTGGTGCGGTGTGAGAAGTTTAGTGTATGAAGATCAGACCTGCTGCTACATTATGAATCATCTGTAGAGCTCTGATGATCTTTAAAGGAAGGTCAGACAGAAGTGAGTTACAGTCTTTACTGGAGATGACAAGTGACTGGACGAGTATCTGAGTTGCATCAGTGGTGAGGGATGGATGAATCTCCTGATGTTAAAAAGAAGGACCTTGTTATTGTTCAAGGTTTATGGCTCAAGGTTACTTTGTCATCAGCAGCTGGGAACATGTACACAGTTTCTCCATGGATCACACAGAACACACAGCAAAATTCAACATTCAACAGACACAAACAAAACAAATTATATAATAGACATCACAACAGTGTAACGGCAATTTAATGTAACAGTATAGTGTGAATAGGATGCAAACCTTCCAGAGGGACTAGTGTTGCACCATAAATGTGATTATTGCACAAGATACAGTTAGCAGCATTGAACCACATTGGGTTTGTTGTAAGTTGTGTAAATTCTAAGCTGGTCTAGCATGACCATGTTTAATTACAGTCAATGTCGATTTATGTTAATATCACAAATGTTAATATTTACTTTCTAATGAAAAAGTTAATGTCAATAATATTAACATTTCTTAATGTTAATTGCACTAAAATTAATGTTTACCATTAAATAACAGCAAACAACCCTTACTGATTAACATCTGCCACCCCTCATTTCTTCATATTTTTCTTCCACTTTTAATGTGGTCTTGAGGAACAGTTCTCCAGGCTTCCTGAAGGACTTTCAGAGACTCTCATTTCCAGTCCAGTCCCTGAACCTGCCCAGTTTCAGAGGAATATTTTTGTTTGGTAGGACACACAGTGACCTACACATCAATTATTCAAGCAGAACAAAGACCATCTAATTTGAGCCCTGAACCGCTAAGTAATCGTAGGTCTTAGCTTTTGACTCTCACTGTCCATTTTATCACCGCCACTGATCATACAGCTGCACTGTCCATGTTATCTGAGAAGGTCCTGATGGTTCCTTTCTATGTGAATTTGAGATGCTCTGGTAAAATCTCAGTCAGCAGCTCATAACCCTTTTTTTTCCTTCATGTTCCTGCCACACTAAAATTCAACAAAGCAATTAGGTTTGTTGTACAATAGCATGAGTTGTGGTTGCTATGGTTACTGTGCCATAGTAGTGCTGAATGAATAAGGGAGAAGCTAAATTCTGGATAAAGACAGTTTATAAAGGTTGGAACCAAAACAGCAGCTCTGCGGGGTCGATCGTTTCAGGTGATTCAGTGTAAAAGGTAAAGATTTGTTTTATGCGTCAGACAGCAAGTGTGTGTTTGTTGGTTGTGTGTGTTTCTCTGTCCGTGAGTTGGTATGTCAGCTGTTGGGCTGAAAGTTTAACGTAACTCTGGGTTTACTGGTGTAAGGGACGTGTGTTTTCTTTGTATTTAAAGCATACATGAATGTCTTTCTCCAGAATGAGCATTGTGCCTCAGAATTTTTAGGGTTGGTCCGACCTCATCGTATGAGTGGAATTGGGCGTTGGATGCTGAGGCACAAGACTGAACGTTCCTCTGTCTCAGAGTCGAGGCATCACAAAAAGTCGAAGAGTCACGTCACAAACAAACACCTCGAATCTGTTCTCCTCCTCCGGCAGCATCTTCATAAAGTGGTAAATATTGGAGAAGCCCTCATATCTTCATCACGCGTCTCTGAGGAGTTTCACAAAGAGCTTCTCCTGCATTCAGACCAGAAAATCCGATCCTGATGGAAATGGGAAAAAATGAAAAACCACAAAAGAAGTCTCTGGAACAGGATTAAATATTCCACTTGCGTCGGAGGCAGACAGGCAGATCCATATTTTGTTTTACAAAGGCTCTGCTTTATTGCAGCGCTAAGGAGAATACAGACTCCCCACAGAATAAACCAGAAACACAAATTAACAACACCGGAACTTACATGAGAGAGAGAGAGAGAGAGAGAGAGAGAGAGAGAGAGAGAGAGAGAGAGAGAGAGAGAGAGAGAGAGAGAGAGAGAGACAGAGAGAGAGAGAGAGACAGAGAGAGAGAGAGAGACAGAGAGAGAGACAGAGAGAGAGAGAGAGAGGATGAAAGAGAAAGATGAGGAGAGAGAGGATAGAAAGGAGGGGAGACAGATTGATCTGTTGTTGATCTGATCTGAGGTCGTTTCCACAGTGCGCTCAAAACGCCGATAATGATCTCAGTAAAGAGATGATTCCTGTCGTCATGTCCTGGGACAAAAACGTACAGGGCGAAAAGAATTCCACTTTTTAAGTGAATTAGAATAACTGTTCCACTGACATAAGGAGGAGATAGTTCATCTGTTTACTTGTGCTCATGGTTACCTGTGCAGATTATATGTACTATTGTTTACCTGTGCTGGTGTCACTCTGTACTGATGTTACTCTTTGCTGTTGTCTACATATGCCAGTGTTATTCTGCTGTTGTTACTCTGTGCTGGTGTTTCTCGATGCTGGTGTTTCTCGGTGCTGGTGTTTCTCTGTGCTGGTGTTTCTTGGTGCAGGTGTTTCTCTGTGCTGGTGTTTCTTGGTGCAGGTGTTTCTCTGTGCTGGTGTTACTCTGTGCTGGTGTTACTCTGTGCAGGTGTTTCTCTGTGCTGGTGTTTCTCAGTGCTGGTGTTTCTCTGTGCTGGTGTTTCTCGGTGCTGGTGTTTCTCGGTGCTGGTGTTACTTTGTGCTGGTGTTACTCTGTACTGGTGTTTCTCGGTGCTGGTGTTTCTCGGTGCTGGTGTTACTCTGTGCTGGTGTTACTCTGTACTGGTGTCTATATATGCTGGTGTTACACTGTGCAGGTGTTGCTCTGTGCCGGTGTTACTTTGTACTGGTGTTACTCTGTGCTAGTGTTATTCTGTACTGATGTTACTCTATACTGGTGTTACTCTGTGCTAGTGTTGATATATGCTGGTGTTTACCTGTGCTAGTGTTTTTTTTTTCTGCTACATTTCCTGTAAAACTTCTCTCTCTTTCAACATCACACCTTTGCCCACTCTGCTGTGTCTGAGCTGTTGAAACACTTCACACACAGACTAACTGTCCATAATGTTCCGGTTTTCCAAATCCTTACAGTCAGTAATTGTTTCGGTCTCTTTTGTCTGAGAAAAGAAAGGTGGCAGTGTGTTACAGGTGTGTGTGTGTGTGTGTGTGTGTGTGTGTGTGTGTGGGTGGGTGTGTGTGTGTGTGTGTGTGAGAGAGAGAGAGAGAGAGAGAGAGAGAGAGAGAGAGAGAGAGAGAGAGAAAGAGAGAGCCATCTGGTTAATTTTAATCATTTTAATGGGCAATAGGTTGCAACTCACCACACTCTACAGGTCAGTGTGAGTTATCAGAGACCCCACACTCTACAAATCAGTGTGAGTCTTCAGAGACCCCAAACTCTACAGATCAGTGTGAGTCGTCAGAGACCCCACACTCTACAGATCAGTGTGAGTCATCAGAGACCCCACACTCTACAGGTCAGTATGTATCATCAGAGACCCCACACTCTACAGATCAGTGTGAGTCATCAGAGACCCCACACTCTACAGGTCAGTGTGATTAATCAGAGAGTCCACACTCTACAGGTCAGTATGTATCATCAGAGACCCCACACTCTACAGATCAGTATGTATCATCAGAGACCCCACACTCTACAGATCAGTGCGAGTCATCAGAGATCCCACACTCTATAGATCAGTGTGAGTCATCAGAGACCCCACACCCTACAGATCAGTGTGAGTCATCAGAGACCCCACACTCTACAGATCAGAGCGAGTCATCAGAGATCCCACACTCTATAGATCAATGTGAGTCATCATAGACCCCACACCCTACAGATCAGTGTGAGTCATCAGAGACCCCACACTCTACAGATCAGTGGGAGTCATCAGAGACCCCACACTCTACAGATCAGTGTGAGTCATCAGAGACCCCACACTCTACAGATCAGTGTGAGTCATCAGAGACCCCACACTCTACAGATCAGTGTTTGTCATCAGAGACCCCACACTCTACAGATCAGTGTGAGTCATCAGAGACCCCACACTATACAGGTCAGTGTGAGTCGTCAGAGACCCCACACTCTACAGATCAGAGCGAGTCATCAGAGATCCCACACTCTACAGATCAGTGTGATTCATCAGAGACCCCACACTCTACAGATCAGTGTGTATCATCAGAGATCCCATACTCTACAGATCAGTGTGAGTCATCAGAGACCCCACACTCTACAGGTCAGTGTGAGTCATTAGAGACCCCAAACTGTACAAATCAGTGTGAGTCGTCAGAGACCCCACACGCTACAGATCAGTATGAGTCATCAGAGACCCCACACTCTACAGATCAGTGTGAATCATCAGAGACCCCACACTCTACAGATCAGTGTGAGTCTTCAGAGACTCCACACTCTACAGATCAGTGTGAGTCATCAGAGACCCCACACTCTACAGCTCAGTGTGAGTCATCAGAGACCCCACACTCTACAGCTCAGTGTGAGTCATCAGAGACCCCACATTCTACAGCTCAGTGTGAGTCATCAGAGACCTCACACTATAATGGTCAATGTGAGTCATCAGAGACCCGACACTCTATAGGTCAGTGTGAATAATCATAGACCCCACACTCTACAACTGAGTGTGAATCATCAGAGACCCCACACTCTACAGATGATTGTGAATTATCAGAGACCCCACACTCTACAGATCAGTGTGAGTCATCAGAGACCCCACACTCTACAGATCAGTGTGAGTCATCAAGGATGCCATACTCTACAGATCAGTGTGAGTCATCAGAGGCCCCACATTCTACAGGTCACTGTGAGTCATCAGAGTCCCCACTCTACAGATCATTGTGATTCATTAGAGACCCCACACTTTACAGATCCATGTGAGTCATCAGAGACCCCACACTCTACAGGTCAGTGTGAGTCATCAGAGACCCCACACTCTACAGATCAGTGTGAATCATCAGAGACCCCACATTCTACAGATCAGTGTGATTCATCAGAGACCCCACACTCTACATATCAGTGTGAGTCATCAGGCACCCCATACTCTACAGATCAGTGTGAGTCATCAGGGATGCCACACTCTACAGATCAGTGTGAGTCATCAAAGACCCCTCACTTTACAGATCTGTGTGAGTCATCAGAAACCCCACACTCTACAGATCAGTGCGAGTCATCTAAGACCCGACAGTCTACAGATCAGTGTGAGTTATCAGAGAGTCCACACTGTAAAGGTCAGTGTGAGTCATCAGGGACCCCATACTCTACAGGTCAATTTGAGTCATCAGAGACCCCACACTCTACAGATCAGTGTGAATCATCAGAGACCCCTGTCACAGTCCCGAATCGCGACCACCAGAGGGCGCCACGAATCGGGACTGGAGACACTCCTTCACCCTACGATCAATAGAGGTCGCCTCCAGCTGGAACTATTCTCTGTCACAGTCCTGTTCCGCGATCACCAGAGAGCGCCACAGACCGGGGCTGGAGATGCTCCTTCACCCTGTGACCAACAGGGGTCGTCTGAGAGACAAACAACAAGGACAGCTGAACTTGATCAACCCCTAATTACTATCTCCTCATTCATTGGTACCCCTTGGGTATATGTGGGTCACTTGGTTTTAGTTTTCATGGACGCATACTGGTTTCTGGACGTTTCTCGATCTTTCCACGAAGTCATTTTGTTAGTCTCTGGCCACCGTGCCTTTTCTGTTCCCTATTTCAATACCTAATTAACTACTATTCATCAAGATGTCCATCTGCGCCTGTACCTCACTTGCCTCTTTCCTCTCCGGTTTCAGTCATCCTGTGACAGAATGCGGCCATTGCCTAGGCACAGCGGATGGAACCCCTACGAACAAGAAATCAAAGCGTAGGAAAAGCCAACATCAGCGCCGAAGAACAAACCGTCAGCCCACGCCCCCAGAGTGTGTAAATTCGGATGAGGAGGAACTCACATATGGATGGAGTGGACGACCAGAGGACCCACCAGTGCTCTTTGACTTGGTGGGTTTTCTCAACGAACTTCCCGTCTCGAGTTCAACGAGGAGACCCCGAAGACGAGGAAGTACACAGACGGGTTCTAAGGTGACTTTTTCATTGAACACACCCGATCATCCCCCCTCACTACCTAAGCCAAATCCCCATGACCAAATCACCCCGTCGTTAATCCAACCTCTGATCCTTTCAGCCCAATTTCCTCAGAACCCTTGGCACACACCCCTTCATTCCCGAGACACCCCCGGATCTCGTTTCAGCCTACCATCCAAATCCAGTTCCAAAATCCAGCCCAGAATTCACTCCCAGTCTGACAAAAACTCTGGTCCCAATATCAAAACCCACTGTTGTTCCCGGGCAGAACCGTCATCATCAAGACCTCCTATTTCAATACAGCACCAATCTGAACAGAGCCCTTTCACATTCGACTCCCCTATCCACTCAGTCCATACTCTCGGCGCAAGATCTGAACTCCCCTCCTACTCTACACTCCAAATCCCTCCGTGCAGCTCTGCCTCTCTCTTTCTCAGCCACGATTCTCTCTCTCCTAGCCACACCTCCCTTCTCTTTAGTCCGGCCTCTCTTCTCCCCAACCACGAATCTCTCTCATCTAGCTGCACCGCTCTCTCTCTTAGCCACGCCGCCCTCTCACCTAGCCCTGCGTCTCTCTCTCTCAACCCTAACTCACTCTCTTTTCATGCGATCTCTCCATCTCTCAATCCTATCTTTTCTGCTACCGGCCCCTCCTCTCTCGCTCCAGTTTCAGCTTCTATCGGTCCTCTATCGGCCCATCTCGCTCTCGATGCTGTCTCTCCCATCTCTTTTCCGACCTCTCTCACTCCTCTCTCATCCGTGAACTCCACGTCTGTTCCCCTATCGTCACCTCAAGTCACTCTCCATCAATACAATTCAGAGCCTTTCATACACATCCCATCCAACACCAGTTCACATCCCGACCCCATCTCCACTACAGTACCGGTAGTCTACAGCCCAGCCTCTGGACATGTCACCCAAGATTCAACCCCTGCTCCACACATCCTGAGTCCACAGCCACCTCCACGCACCCACTTTCCAGTGGCGAATCAACCCACCCGAGCTACAGCCATGACTCCTCACGTCCCTACAGCCACGACTCCTCACGTCCCACCTCCAGTGGTGAATCCTAGCACCCAAACTGTAGCGATGACTCATCGCCCCCAAGCTCCAGCGACGGTCCCTTGCGCCCGAGCTACAGCAACGGTTCCTTGCACCCGAGCTCCAGCGACAGTTCTTCGCACCCAAGCTCCAGCCACGGTCCCTCGCACCCGTGCTCCAGCCACGGTCCCTCACGCCCAAGCTCCAGTGACGGCTCCTCGCACCCGAGCTCCAGCGACGACTCCACGTACCCGAGCTCCAGCGCTGGCTCCACGCACCCGAGCTCTAGCACCGACTCCACGCACTCAAGCTCCAGCACCAGCCCCACACACCCTGGGTCCAGTTTCAGCTCCTCGCACCCCAGGTCCAGTTTCAGCTCCTCGCACCCCAGGTCCAGTTTAAGCTCCTCGCACCCCAGGTCCAGTTCCAGCTCCTCGCATCCCAGATCCAGTTCCAGCTCCTCGCACCCAAGGTCCAGTTCCAGCCCCTCGCACTCAAGGTCCAGTCCCAGCTCCTCGCACTCAAGGTCCAGTTCCAGCTCATCGCACCCCAGGTCCAGTTTCAGCTCCTCGCACCCCAGGTCCAGTTCCAGCTCCTCGCACCCAAGGTCCAGCTCCAGCTCCAGCTCCGCGCACCCAAGGCCCAGCGCCGGCCCCACACACTCAAGGTCTAGCGCCGGCCCCGCACACTCAAGGTCCAGCGCCGGCCCTGCGCACTCAAGGTCCAGCGCCGGCCCCGCGCACTCAAGGTCCAGTCACGACCCCTGTTCCTGTACCAGTCCTGAACTCCCTGACTCCTACCCCTGACCCTAATCCGGCTCCTAGCCCTGACCCTAATCCTCGTCTCCAGCCCCTAGTCCAGTTTTCGCACTGGACTCCTCGTCTCCAGCCCTTAGTCCGGTTTCCACACTGGACTCCTCGTCTCCAGCCCTTAGTCTGGTTCCCGCACCGGACTCCTCGTCTCCAGCCCCTAGTGCGGTTTCCGCACCGGACTCTTCGTCTCCAGCCCCTAGTCCGGTTTCCGCACCGGACTCTTCGTCTCCAGCCCCTAGTCCGGTTTCCGCACCGGACTCATTGCCTCTAGCCCCCGACCCAGTTTCCGTGCCGGACGCCTCACCTTCTGACCCGGCGCTGGTCTCCGCACTGGGCGCCTCAAGTCCTGACCCCGCATTGGTCCCCGTACCGGGTGCCTCAGTCCCAGACACCAGTCAGGTTTCCACACCAGATTCGCCGACTCTAGTGCACGCACTCCCCACTGACTCAAAACCCGCATCCACTCCAGGGACAGTGCGTTATACACTCGCCTCATTCACCAAACGGACACTTTTAACTCCTCCTCCTCCTCCTCCGTGGGTGGAGCGCTCTCTGGGACCTTCGACCTCCCCTCCACCCATGCCGGTGTGGATTGGGAGGCCCTTTTTCAGTGCCTCGGTGCGGCACTTCTTGGGGTGGGGGGGGGGGCGTACTGTCACAGTCCCGAGTTGCGACCACCAGAGGGCGCCACGAATCGGGACTGGACACACTCCATCACCTTACAATCAACAGAGGTCGCCTCGACCTGGAACTATTCCCTGTCACAGTCCCGGTCCGCGATCACCAGAGGGCGCCACAGACCGGGGCTGGAAATGCTCCTTCACCCTGTGGCCAACGGGACATCTGAGAGACAAGCAGGGAGGACAGCTGAGCTTGATCAACCCCTAATCACTATCTCCTCATTTATTGGTACACCTGGGGTATATATGTGGGTCACTGGGTGTTAATTCTCATGGACGCATACTGGTTCCTGGATGTTTCTCGATCTTTCTTCTAAGTCAATTAGTTAGTTTCTGGCCACCGT
>JBBJLS010071353.1:0-11169 GCA_037577275.1 Bryconaethiops microstoma | reverse complement strand
CTCTCTCTCTCTTTCTCTCTCTCTCTCTCTCTCTCTCTCTCTCTCTATATATATATATATATATATGTATAAAACACCTGGGCAGGGGAGGAGACAGGATGAACAGAGGGGCAGGGCTAAGATCAGTACCAGACTCACATGGATCAGTTAAACGAAGGCACATGGAGAATGTAAACAACAACATAAACAAGAAAACAGGAGGAAGACAGAACATTCTAAAAAACCAAGCAAAGGGGAAAAGACAGAAAGAGCGTTACACGTCCATGTTCAGTATAGGGTGATTATTATCTATATGGCCAGTAGCTTGTTCACTTGTTTCATAGTTTCATTGTTGTATTCAAGGGGCTCTTAAATGTGGTGCTGCAGTGGGTGAGCTAGCGATAGGCATTATTAGGTATTAGTTACTGATTGGTTAGCCCTTCCAATTATAGTTATGACTAGACATCACAGAACAAGACCAATTAAACCTTGCATGATATTTAATTCAACCATATTCTTTTGGGTCAGAGAGCCGTGTGTGTGTGTGTGTGTGTGTGTGTGTGTGAGAGAGAGAGAGAGCAGGTGCAAACCAGAATTAGCTTCACAAAGTTCGGTTATGGTCTGAAGTGATGGTCTTAACTCTTAAATGAAGACAAATTCTGTTGACATTATATGTCCATTCTGTGATGTTCTAATATTGACTTGGTTCATCTGTATGTGCGTGTGTCTGTGCATGTGTATGTGTGTGTGTATGTGTGTGTGTGTGGGGCGGGGGGTGGGGGGTTTCAGTTCCACTGTGACCACCTGACTTGCTGCATCATGCTAGAATAAGAAAAAGCAGTAGATCTTGTTTGGTATAATTTTTTTTGATTCACTGGAAGAAAATGTCGGGTTTGGTTTGCTTCATCTCTGAGGTTAAGAACAGATTAGAAAGCCTGAAAATGAAGAAATGAGAGAAAGAAAGGTGTGTGAGCTTCACAGTTAACACAGGCTGCAGTGCCACAGGGTATCAGCACAACTAATCAGCAGAAGTGGAGTGTGTGTGTGTGTGTGTGTGTGTGTGTGTGTGTGTGTGTGTGTGTGTGTGTGTGTGTGGGCCTGCGAGTGTACAGCATCAAAGGGTGGGTAATTTATTAGCTTTGTTGACATGTCATATAGACCACAAGACTGTGTAACTGATTCTCTCTCTGTCTCCTCTCTCTCTCTCTCTCTCATCTTGTGATACTCCTGTTTGCCGTTCCTCCTGTCTGTGTATGTTTATGAGAATGCATTCTTTAGCTGTTTTCATCTCCGCCTGTATTTGTGCCTGGATGAATGCGTGTGTTTGTGTGCGTGCATGTGTGTGTGTGTGTGTGTGTGTGTGTGTGTTTCGCCATCCTCTTTGTTCTTTTCTCCTCTTGCATGTGATATGTAAAGTGTGTCACCACACCCCCACCACTGCTGCTCTGGGTTTTAGCCTAATGGGAGAGATTCTTCTTGTTTTCCACACCTAATATCAGCCTGTGAGTGTAAACTTTATTTGCTGTATTGCCTAGCCCTACCAATATCTGGAGTAGTTCAGAAATAAGTACATTTTATTTAAATAGCACAGTTAAAACCTATGTGCTTTACAGTTAATGAACAAATACCACCACACAGTTCTGGACAGGCACTGCACTCATTTACATCAAAAAACACAAAACACACCAGCACTCAGTTCTCATCAGAGTCAGAATCAGAAAACTTCATTGATCCCAGAGAAACTGCTTATGCAACAACTGCATAGACACACAGAGACACAAAGACAAGAACAGTATAAAATATTGGATAAAGTCAAAATAAAACTCTCCAGATTCTGAAAATACTCTGTTTGAATATGGTATAATATAAACATGAAATGCTGTGGTCAGTAGGAGAGGTGGATATAAATACTATAGATAAGTATATAAAATTACTGCTGAAGCAATTAACTAGTAACACAAAGAGTGGTTTGGAGTTGTTCTCTATACCAAGTCTGTTATGGCATGTAACATCGACATAAGTAGTGATATTGCACATGATAAAAAATTGCACATAGAAAACTATTGCCCATAATAATAATGAGATTCCACATATGGGGCAGATGGTGGCCCACTGGTTGGGGACTTTACCCCTGCAATCAGAAAGTTGTGGGTTTGAATCCCAACACTCCTAGTGTCATCACTGAGGTTCCCTTGAGCAAGGTACTGTTCCCACACACTGCTCCCCGGGCGCCCCTCGTTAGTGGCAGCCCACTGCTTCACTGAATGGGTTATTGTACAGATTATGTGGCTGTGTGACAGGGGAGGAGTTACAGAGTCTAATGGATGGGTGTGTGAAAGGGGAGGAGTTATGGAGTCTGATGGGTGGGTGTGTGACAGGAGGAAGAGTTACAGAGTCTAATCGATGAGTGTGACAGGGGGAGGAGTTATATATTCTGATGGGTGGGTGTGTGACAGGGGGAGGAGTTATAGAGTCTGATGGGTGTGTGAGTGACAGGGGGAGGAGTTATAGAGTCTGATGGGTGGGTGTGTGACTGGGGGAGGAGTTATAGAGTCTAATGGGTGGGTGTGTGAGAGAAGGAGGAGTTATAGATTCTGATGAGTGGGTGTGTGACGGAGGAGTTATAGATTCTGATGGGTGGGTGTGTGACATGGTGAGGAGTTATAGAGACTGATGGGTGTGTGACAGGGGGAGGAGTTATAGAATCTGATGAGAGTGTGACAGCAGTGTTGCAGCAACATCAAAGGCACAATCTCTTTTTAGCAAAAGGCCAAGAAGGGGGAACAACGAGAAGAAACTGAGTTGCTGACCTTAATGATCTTGAAGGAGCTTACAGACTGAGCATGTTGATTATATATATATATATATATATCTTTAAAAACAAAAAAAACACACAATGGAATGCTGCAGACTACCACCCATACAGATATTGTCCTTTTAACCTTGTTTATTAATATATAATGAAAAGTATATAATTTTGGACCTTTTCTGTCCAAAATGAATGTTTTGGGATAATGTAAAGGGCGGCATCAAATTATGTCAAAAATCACAAAACAAAAACATACAATGCAATACATACGGACAAGTTTAATGTCTCTCAGTCTTCTGTCTTCTGGTCCCATAGGCAGGCATGTGTATGTGTGTGTGTGTGTGTGTGTGTGTCACACTGCGTAATTGTCCTGTGAATTGTAATCTGCTCTGTTATCTCTGAACATGCACTAAGGAAAACTGCCCAGCTGAAACAGAAGCCTGCTAATTGATAGGTCATAAACTTCCATTATTTGTTAACTACATTAGCCTTGGATCTTCAGCCCCACATGTACTGACTGACTGACTAAATTCTGGGTAAAGAATCAATGGTGTAAATGTTATTTCTCATCAAACTATCTCTATACTGTGACCGTATTCTAAATAATGTTATATCTCTGACTCTTTCTCTCTATCTCAGTATCTCTCTCTCTCTCTCTCTCCATCTACCCACCACGCTGCTAAAGGGCAGCAGGTCACAGTGACATTCACACTGCAGACCTGTCAGCATATGGGGAGAAGAAGGGGGGTCAGTGGAGAGAAGTTTAAACAGAGAGATGGAGGGAGTTACAAAGAGTGGAGGGAGTGGAAAGAGAGTGAAAGAGAGAGAGAGAGAGAGAGAGAGAGACAGATGCAATGACGTGTCTCTCTGTCGAAAGCTGCAGGTGAGAATTGAGCTTCATCGAGTGATGATCACACCACACTCCACATATGCTCTTTCTCCCTCTCTCTCTCTCTCTCTCTCTCTCTCTCTCTCCTCACTATTCCTCCCACTCTTTCTCCCCCACTCCTCTCATCTGCTCTCCTCTTTTGTGTTACTGTGTCGCAGGCCAGCTGTTACTTTTATGGCCAGCAGTTGCTTTTGAAATTTTCTTTGTTAAGCACTCTTCATTGTCCTAAATACATCAATGAAAATGTCCATGTTTTGAGAAAAACACTAATTTTCTCTGACTTTCTGTAAGAGTTTAAGACGTTTTTTTTAGCCACATTCCGTCCTCCTTCACTGTGTACTTTATTTTTCTTACTACTAATTTTATTTTATTTAATTGATTTTATTTTATTTATTACACCACATTGTTATAATACCTCTCCCTTCAAACATCCTCTTCACCTCACATACATATTATAGTACAGCTATATTTAATCATCTTCATCTGCATTTTGTGATACTATTTTCTGCACTTCTGGTTAGATCCAAACAGCATTTCATTGTCTTTGTACCTGCACAGTGCACAATGACAATAACATTGAATTTAATCTAATGTTTTAATCTAATGTTTTTAATGTTTTAAAAAGAAGATAAGATAAATCTTTATAATAATGGAAATCACTATATGACACTGACCAAGGCCATAGAATGGACCTGCATCCACTGCTGTAACAAAAGAAGTTTGATTATTCAGCTACAAAGATATTCAGCTCCATTTATCACTTTATTGATTAGTTACAGACTGTAGTCTATCTGTTTCCCTCCGTCATTCCACCTTTACCTGGGACCAGGTACTATTCGGGTGTCGGATCACTTTTATTATATGTTACTTTACTAGGTCCATTCATTATAAACCTTTTGCTGGCTTTTTTAAATTACATAAAAAATAGGAAATTTGAGGTTTGGCTCCAACAGTGATATATTTTACATTCTAAAATGCTTTATGTCTTAGTTTGCTACAATTTTGGAATTTCTATAGCAAATATGTAATAGCAAAGGTTGAATGTAGAAAAGACAAGTAACAAAAACACAAATAAAATGAGGGGATATGACCAAAACACAAGAAAATACAAACAGGATTATCAAAAATACAAGCAAAATGGCACACCAAGACTTTTAAACATATTATACGAATGTTACAAAAACCTGCATATAATGAGAGTTTTACAAGAAATGTACAAGGAGTGGGGCTTCAAGATGTTTTACAAAGAATCCACAAACACAGACTAAACCACAGGGGGTGTTTATATATGCACAGACTAGACAATGTGAAACACCTGGACAGGGGCGGAGACAGGAACAAGAGACAGGTGAATGGGACAGCAAGTGGGTGGGATTAAGGCGGGGCTAAGACCAAAACAACAACAGACTCACATGGATCAGGTAAACAAAGACGCATGGAGAATATAAACAACAACATAGACAAAAAAACAGGAGGAAGACAGAACATTAGAAAAAGCCAAAGAAAAGACAGGGAGAACATTACTCCTGGAAACATTTTTATGTCTTTAGTGGTAAATTATAATAATTAATCTAGTTACTAGGTTAAATAGTACTATAAGATTGATAGTTCTTGTATGGGTAAAACCCACTCCCAGGAATGTCCATTCATTATCTGAACTGCTTATCTGTAACTAGGGTGGTGTGGGGATGCTGGAGTTTATTCCCATGGGGAGTAAAGTGAAAAGCAGAAAAAACACTCTGAACAGGTTGCCAGTTATTCACAGGGGAAACACACATTTACACCTGGGGCAATTTCACATCTCCAATATACCTGAAAGGCACATCATGTCTTCCTCCTGTGAGACGAAACCGGAGAACCCAGAGGGGGGGACATACAGACACCACCCAGAAGGGGACCCTCAATTGGGAATTGAACCCGGAACCCAGGACTGTGTGAGAGCTTTTTTCCCACAAGCTGTCAGACTTCTCATAGCTTGCCCTCCCCCCAAATCCCCCCAAAACACACACACCTGAGCTGTGAACTTATTCAACTTTCCACATTTGTACTTTACTTTAAATTTTATGATGCACGTGCAGCTACATGCACAGAACACGTCAATGTTACAGTACTTAAGTACTGTATTTTTATAGACCGACTGTACATTTGTATTGAACTTTGCATATATAAAGCATACACATTCATTCCAGCATTGTTACTTCATCCCTTGACCGCTGATGAAACCTTTTGCACAATTTCTGCACGTTAAAAATGACCCTTGTACATATTTATAGTTTATTTATAAATGTGTGTTCTGTCTTTTTGTATACTGTAAAATCTCCAGCCATGTTTACTTTGACATTTTGACTTCTATGAATGTGTATTCTGAAAAACTATGCAAGACCTTTTTTTTCCCTGAAGAACCCAGTCAAAATTGAGAAATCTAACATTTTCTGCGTAACAGCAGGCAGCCTGGTTCCCTCTGCATCGTTTCCAAGCAGAGCAGCCCAGTTTGGCAGAAAACAACCCGGTCTGGCAACACTGGGTTCATAGAGCTGAAAGGGCCGGTGTGGGGTCAGAGCAGGGGGCAGACGGCCGCTATGTTTAGCCTCCAGACAGCATCCTCAGGCCCTGCGGATAACGGGAGATTTTGCTGGTCTGAGCTAGCATGTTAGCGAGGATTAGCTTTATTCTCTGGAGCGGAATTGTAATGGGTCTGGGAATGCTGCGTGGAGGTTGAGGGGAGGTTATGATGGAGGAGGCTCATCAGCTTCCTAATATGGCATACACACTCGTTATTTTCCTGCTCTGTTTTCTCAGCCTTGAGCGGCAGATTGATGCAAGTTCATTTATTCTCTTCCCCAGCACGCTCTTCTTAATGAGGCTGGGGAAAAAAACAAGAGAGAGAGAGAGAGAGAGATAGAGGGAGAGAGAGAGAGAGAGAGAGAGATAGAGAGAGAGAGAGATAGAGAGAGAGAGAGATAGAGGGAGAGAGAGAGAGAGAGAGAGAGAGAGAGAGAGAGAGAGACAGGGAGACGGAGTGAGAGAGAGAGGTAGAGAGAGAGAGATAGGGAGGAGGGAGAGAGGGAGAGAGGGAGAGAGAGGGGGAGAGAGGGAGAGAGAGAGAGGGAGGGAGAGAGAGAGGGAGAGAGAGGGGGAGCGAGGGAGAGAGGCAGGAGGAAGAGAGCAAGGTGGGGAGAGACAGAGGGAGAGAGAGCGAGAGAGAGCTAGAGAGAGAGAGTGAGGGAGAGACTGAATTAAAATTTTTGAATTAAAATCATATTCAAATTTTGGGTGAAGAGCGAGTCAACAAGATGCACAACTCTGGAGTTTTGCATAATGGCTGCAATAACTAACACTATAAAGCCGTTTTACTAAAGTCAACACACACTGCAGCACAGCTTTGACATCAGCCTGCACACGTTCCTCTCTGTGTGTGTGTATGTGTGTGTGTGTGTGTGTTTGAACATATTTGCAAACACCCACACACACCTGCCACTGGTTGCGTGCGTATGAAAATTGACACACACCTCTGTCATTCAAATGAGCGTGTTTGTGTGTGATACTTCCCCTTCTCTGTCAGTAGGGGATATACACTGGCTGTTCTAAGAGCAGGAGTAGTTAACACATTTTAAAGTGGTGTGTCATAAACAAAGTAAGGTGATTAACATACTGACCACATTGAAGGTGGATTAATCACGCAATGTAATCACCAGTACTCATTCTTATCAAAGCCCAGGGATCTTCAGTCTAAACTGCTAGGATTAAGCTCAGGGTTGAATGACTGTGTATTTAGCTCTTTGTGGGAACCAAATGTCCCCTGACTGATAGGAAAACATGACAGTTTCTGACAATGTGGGGATATTTGATTGAGCCCTATGAGAAAATATGTACTTTTAACCAAAAGGGCAGCTTTTATTAGAAGAAATGAAAGAAACGCTGATGCAGTCCCATGTTAAGGTTAGAGCACAGTTAAGGGTGAGGTTTATTATTACATATAGACAATGTATTGTTGTTTGAACAAACTCTTGTAACTCTATTTTTGTCAATTTTTTATTTAATGCCAGCTGACTATAAAGTTGTGTTTCAGTTTCCTGATAAATGAACTCATGGAAGTGACCTAAAATTACTTTTTATACAATAAAAAAAATATTTTTTCTTCTTCTGTAAACTTTTTTCCTGAACACAATGATATATTTATGAAATACAGGGAAAAATCTTGTATTTCCAAAATGATTAATACCCGTTTTACAGAAGAAAATCAAACAAATCTTAACTTTTAATCTTAAGGTAATATAATAGTCATTTTGTACCATTTTACAAATAATTTAAAAAATAATAAATGGCAAAAACAAAGATAAGGTAAGTAACAATGTTAGGGAAGTTATGTTATTAGGTAAAACTTTACTTGCACCTGAACATTGACATAACCATGAAATAAACATAGGTTAACAGAGTGGTGTCATCATTGCCAATAATTGTCATTACTGATGCTATGCTTGATATCATGATTATGTCACAAGGTAATTTAAGGTCATGACATCATAAGTTACTGTCATAAGATACTGATAATGAAAACATGACACTGTTATTATACGTATATTATTGCCAGGTGAAACACACAGGTACTATATACATAGAGATACTGCATGCATATGCTTAATTTCTACACTCATATCACATGAAACACATTATCATTACATACAGGTACTATATAATGCATATGGGAGAGGTGTATGACCGCTTGTCCTGATATATGAAAACAAACCTCTGTGTGTGTGTGCGTGTGTGTGTGTGTCTGATTGAGTCCGAACACAATAACCCACTATACACCACAGCCAAACATTTCCTCTTGTCCTTCATATTATCTTCCTTTCACGTTTCCCCTTTGTGGGCTGAAAGCCTCAGCAGGCCCCAGGAGCCCCTCTGATTCACTCCACCAACATTCGAACAGCGCTCAGTCAGGCAGGCCGAGTCAGGAAAGGAAACAAACCTGCACCGGCAGCTTGGCTGACAGCTTTCAGAAGAACGAGGTGTGAAAAACAGCACTGTAATGTGGTATAAAAGAGCTTATAGAAGCGGCATTGAATCAAATGAGCTTTATTTAATCAGCACCCAGAGCCTAGAGCAGACACTTCTGCATGCTTTTGAGAGGCTGATGCATGTGGCAATGGGCCGCTTTCATGCGTCACACGCAGAGGTGGTGGAATGGAGGGTGATTACTATATTTAGAGGCGTGTTTATGGCCCCCCAAGGGCTTTCGACAATAACAACCTGCCTCACGGTTTACAGCGAGAGATGGAGAGGTAATAAGGGCCAGATCTACCAAAATTCCTAGGTGTCAGATGCCAAACGACTGCCGTTCCAGTTATTGCTTCAAAAAAGAAGACTATTTTGAGCCTGAACTTTTCTTCTTGTATGCTGCTTCATTAGACACCCTCCTTCCCTCCTTTGTAGTTCTGCTTTACTGGTGTACAGTTAGAGACGGTAGTCTATTTGTTGATGGACAGGTTGTGCTAAGTGTTCTTCTGTCCTTCATGAGTGGTCAGTTTCTGACCACAGATTTGTGTTTTTAAGCGGTGGGCCACTCTCAAGAAACTGACCAACGATGAACAGAGTAGAGAGAAGCTAATAAATTGTGCATCAATAGAGGGGCTACAGACTGTTAAGGTAGGTGGGCCCCAGAACAACAACAAAAAAACAGAAAACATATTAAAGATTGCATGTAACGCTCAAAAATGAAATGTAAAATCTGTTGTCTCAGTATTTAGTATGTACATCCTTTGCCTTTATTACAGCCTCTGTTCTTTTCTGGACACCTGCATTCAGTTTTTCAGGGAAGTCTGTGGGGACATTTTTCCACTCTTCTTGCAAGCATTTAAGTTAATCATAATAATTAAAAAATTACAATAAAACCTTCCTCCACATCTTAGATGTCCAGGTTGGTCTCCAGTGCAAATCTTCTTCTTTTCTGGATGTTGATCACAACAGTCTTTTCTTTGTCTAATCAGAAAGAAATAATCTTCTTGTTTAGAGATTATTGAAGTCTGAAACCCAGTTTAGGAGAAATAAGGAACAAAAGAAACAATCGGCTTCATTTTGGCTTCATCGGCTTCTTACTTTTCTCTTTAACGACCTTATGGATCTCAAAGCTCTCTAACTGAATTTGATCAGTAAGACAAAATTCAGATGTTGTACAGACTCCTTTATAAGACAATCAATTTTTCATTTGGATCTCAAGATCTGATTATTTGAGATAAATTAGGATCAGAGATTATTACCAGGAGAAAATGGTCAAAATCTCATATAAAAATCTAAGAGGAATAGGCTGAGCAAAAAAGAGTCTTATTTTGGGTTTTTCTTATCTCTGGGTAGTGTTCTCCCTCCCCCATCACTCAGCATGATGCTAGCCAGAGTGACTACTGTAACAGAACAGTTTTCCTCAGTTTTCCTCAAAGCTTATTGGGCTGTTCATTGATATTGTTTAAGGATCAGTTTGGAAAAAAATACAGCGGTGCTTCATGTGAAGAAACATGTGCTAGTCTTCACCCTCTCAGTATTGTACTTCGAAAGAGAACTGGGAACTGGCAGTTAGTAAACTGGGGAGAAAATTGAGCCAAAATCCCCCCCAAAAGGCCGATTTCGATTGTGACAACAGATCTGCAACCGGGGGCCTGTGGAAAGAGGCTACAAGGATCAGTATTGGTACTGATTTTGGGTCATTAGCTTTGCTATCTGGTTTCTGACTGAATAGGAAATCAGTAATATCCACTGTCCCTGATGGGCATTTTCTATATTCCTCTGTTAGTGTCGGCTATAGCGACTCCATCCCTACGTTTTTGGGCATGACTCATTTCACCTCAGAGCAGAGGGGCTGAGAGTGTCACAGCCAGCCTCTTCACACGCATCGAACCAGCCGGCCTCTTCACACACACCCGCAGCAAGGAACCTCTTCAAGTGACTCGGGGAGAATTGAGTCCAGACTTCATTTCAAGTGCCTCAGCATGACAGCAAATGACCCTGGCGCGCGTAGCCAGCTTTACTTTGAGGGAACCAGTGTCACGGTTCAATGCATTCTAAAATAGTCCACTAGCCTCGAGCCAAACCACAACTAGAAATAACCAAAATAATTCTGCAAGTGGCAAATCAGCTTAAACCCAGGACAGTGGAGCAAGAAAACCCCGACTGTGCTATTTCTTACTGTGTGAAAGTACAGTTGACCTGTCACTGCTCTGGGTTTTCCCATTTTTCTCATGTTCACCTGTCAGACAGATGGGAGGGTGAGGCCTGTACTTTCATCAAATGCTTTTCACTCCACTGCAGGGACAATCAGACAGATATCGGTAACACTGGATTGCCAGTTGTGCAGATTAGCTTTAATGATGGAAGGCCAGTTAGAATCAAGATTTAGGATTCAACATTCAAAATTCTTTATCTGTCACATGCACAGTTATACAATAACAACTGAAATGGACATGAGACAGTGCAATATAGTTACAATAAATTAAAGAGA
>JBBJLS010071352.1:0-11170 GCA_037577275.1 Bryconaethiops microstoma | reverse complement strand
AGGAGCAGATGATTCCAGATGATCAGGCGGTGATCAGTATACTGGTGGTGCTGAATGCTGAGTGGTTGGAACTCCTTATATCTTTAGACACTTTGCTGTCTGTCATAGTAAAACATTTGTTCCCATTTTTTTCATTTAATCTCATCAATATGACAAAGTTAATACAGTCTGATAGAAAATTGCATTTTTACACCAACAAGTTAATTCAAAGCGAAATACGATGAAATGAGGGGTGGATCAAGACTTTTGCATGGTATAACACATCACATACTTGTTATTTTCTTTGTTCATCATAAATGTGGCCATATTATAAGCTAAACTGGCTAGTCAACACCACAGAACTCTGCTTCAGCTCAGATTTCAGAGTAATTGATGTAACGACAGTGGTGGCACTTTAAGAAGGTCAGTAAAAAAGATAAGACAGCTTGAAAGAGATAAAATATTATTTTTGCATGAACGAGGTGAAAAATATATAAAGCAAAATATATAAAAACGATGGCTGACTCAAGAATTTTGCCCAGTACTGAATATTGCCATTTTAGAAACGCCCTTCCAAAAAGTGTTTACACTGCTTAATACCTATTAATCCGCACTTCAGCCTATTGCAGCAGTTTAGCATATTTATTTTGTAAATGCAGTGAATAAGTATAGTGCAGAACTTGTAAGATTTAGAGTGCAACAATTCACTGTGATGATCACAAGACAGAACAAAAAAAAATCTTTATTTATACGCTATTGAAAAAGGCAGAAACACGCTAGCTGGCCAATTCTATGATGAAACAACACTTCCCATAATTCTGTGGCCTCATCATAAAATCTAACATTCAATGGGAAATGAAGTTCTTTATAGAAGTTCTTTGTGTGGAAATGACTGCAGCCTGGCATAACGGTGAAGTCTCTACAAGCATTGCAGTAGAGCTACATGTTAAACAAGCAAAGTCTTGACATGTACTGTACAGCCTTTATCTAAAACATATGTCATGACCCCCCTCAACCCTCCCATCAAACGTAAACTTTATCTGTCACTTCCTTTTGTAAATTTTACCGAACATAGAAACCTCAGCCCGACGAATCACTGAAAGCAACTGTTTTAACTTTTTTCATCCCACAAAACATGTTAATGTCCTCGCTTCCCTCACCGTTAGCATTAATTTTTGCGCTGCGGCCATGTGCGTGCATCCTTTTGCTTTATTATAAACACATTTCTCTGCCATGTTCGGTTTTGAGGGAGACACACTTGAGGTCTTCTGTTGCTGGCTGTGGGCCAGCATGTTTGGCCCGAGGAAAAACTCTAGAAAGGTTTTTTTTAGAGAAGGAAGCAAAAGTATGTTGTTGACAAGGCACATAAGCGACTTAACAAAGAGTTTAACTTCAACCTCAGCAATGGCACGATCATCTGCAAGTGGGAGGAGAACATGCCTGGCAGGACTGGGTGCTGGAAAGTGTCCCAACTCATTGGTTTACCTAACTGAGAAGCAGAAACGGGCACTTTTAGGCACTATACTGTACCCAAATTAAGTTCACTCAAGATAAGGAATACACGGAATACTCTTACCATGTTCAGTATCATGTAAAGTTTTTATTTTGTGTTAATTCATTTCATTATGTGCAGTGTCTTGTTATTATTAAGTGCAATAGTCCTACCATGTGAAATATCACAGTAATGTCAGTATTACTGATCTACTACTGATCTCTATTACAGCAATAACAGACCCGTAACCACTATTAGTGTTGCTAGTAATTCACTTTAGTGTAAGTTATTTATCTATAGTATTTATACCCCAGTATTTGTGCATATAGCATAGTGTATTTCATATTGGATATTTTCTACAGTTTTATTAGATTTATTTAGACGCTATACTTTATACTTTTCTGGTCTTTGTGTCTCTGTGTGTCTGTTCAGTTGTAAAATAAGCAATTCTGATTCTGATAAGTTAACACATGACAATAAGTTGAGCTATCAATTTTCACATGGAGCTCCAAAAGAGAGACTTTAAAGTGCTATAATGCAATCCAACAAACAGTGGAATCAACAAATTTTAATTTATGATCAATGCAACCAAAAATGTCACTCTAGACCCTTGAATCCTTAAAGTGTCATCAAAGGTGATTGGATAGTGAGGTTTCAGTCAGTTGTTACTACAGTTTTATGTCGGGGCTCGTTACTGAAAGAGTTGCTATAAAATTGCAACATACAAGATAAAATACATTGTTCAAAGAAACTCTGTATATACTTTTGTTTCCATTTTTCATCATGTGAATATAAAAGCCACCCATTGCATTGTGTGAAACTTTCATGTTTAATGAACCAACAGAAATGCTCCTTAATTACTTGGAATAAAAACATTCACATTCAATTACGTGGAATAAAAACATTCACGTTAGAAGAATGTTAATGCTTTTTACCATTTTTAAAATACGTTTTATGGACAGCAATGATAATGTTAATGTCTGTAACAAGCTTCCAACTAAACATGGATTGTCTTTAACGAGCTTCACATGTCTGTGTTTAATCAAGTACAAGCCAAGAAGTAATATTTAGCCATAACATACTATTAGATGGGGCTAGCATAAGTTAGCATTAGCACAGAGGTGGGTATTTTCCTTTTTTTTTCATTTCGATTTCTATAGCCTGAACAGAAGACCTAGCTCTAATAGTCATGCTTCACCAATGACCTACCTTGCAGGTCCACTGCAAGGCTGAAAGTGGTCCACCAACCAAAAGCATCCAGGAAAATGTGATTTTAAAGAGATGTTAATAGCTGTAAAAGTGCAGGGTGATTTCCTTTATATCCCTTTAGAGGGCTTTCTCAAAACTGTTCTCAGATATGTGAAGAACAAAATAAAACATCTAACATTCACATATCACTTTTCTTACAAACTACCATTTTAAACATGTGAACATTTGACTGGGAACCATTGGCAATGATATACTTGGGAGGCAAACCAAATGTATTGGGCCCCATCAACATTTTAAAGTCAAAATCAGCTAGGATTGCAAATGCTGGCAATTTGATTAGATGCATTGATAGTAGATACGATGTGGATTGTGTTTTGCTTTTCTAGAGGTTAAAGGTACTTGACCACTTACTGTGCAGAAAGACCACCCAGGTCACATGAAACATTTTATTTAGCGTTTCGTTAATCCACACATTAACTCAGAACAATTTATAATAGCTGTAGATGATTGCACTGTCTGCAGCAGCATCTGAGGATCATTCTTGGTAGGGTGGCAATCGATCTACCAGACGTAGGTGTGCAGGGTGACTGTGTTACTACACTACACCATCTTTTACACCTGTTTACTTAACAGAGAAGTTAAAGTACCTGACCACTGAAAAAATACATGATGGCTAACACATCAATAGATGAGCAACAGTCTTTAATCTACAAGGAAGATGTTTCTAATGAATTGGCCATTTAGTGCATGTGGAAATATACTTTCCTGCAGTACTACAATGCAAAAGTGTAATTTCATGCAAGTTTACCCAAAATTCTGAACTTTTTCCAGTTTAGACCATTTTAAAAAAATATTTATAACTTAACATAATGCTTCTTGGAAAAATAAACAGTTAAGTTATCCTGAAAAGATCCCAAAATCTGTAGCTCTCCATTTTTTTAATGCAGAATCAAATAACTTCTAGTTGTGACAGGACTATATAAATACTACACTAAATCAAAATTTGGTGGCAAGAAAGTAAAAACTAGGATATTCATTTTTGTTTCATTAGATGAAACATTCGGCAACTACTGTTTAGGTAAATACATGTTGCGAAGAGTCAACACAAATTTAAACCCAATTCAGTGATAATACATACAAAGAAATATATAAAAGATCTAGAAAGTACTTGGAGTAGAGCTATTTTTGTAAGGTCCCATAAAGTTTTCCCATGACATGAACTGGAAACTGGAAAGTCCCTGGTTGATATGGAATGATGTCCCAATGGTGCATTGTATGTATTAGGACCCACCTACCCAAACATGTGAGGTTCAGCTGAGCAAACCCACCAAAAGGTGAACGTCCACACCTATGTGTCCCCTCCCTTTCCCTCGGTGGCCTATTGTCACCTGTGCGAATCTCCTCATGCGAGGAAGGGTGAGGGTCAAGCTGCTCTGAGGATGAATACACAAAGGCCTGCTGTGTCCATCCTGGGAGCAGGTGAGCCTGTATCATCTTCCCTTAGTGACCGGCCCATCTGCACAAATAAACCCTGGCAGGAAACGACCCAAAACTTTGCCTTTTGGCAGTGAAGGCCTCTCTCAAATTAGGCCTGTGTGCTTTAGTAAGGCAAGATGGGGTGAGACTAATTTAGACTTGTCAGTCAATTAATACTGTACACTAACCCTACAGTACACTTAACCCAGCATTTTTGTATATAGCATAGTGTATCATCTGCTTTTTCAAGTTTTCATTTGATTTATTTAGACTTTATATTTTATATGTGTCTTCTAAATGTTGTAAATGTAAACGTAAACGCTGCATAATAGGACGTCACTTTTCATAATAGGAATGGAATTACTATTCACTGGTTTAACTGTCTGTATTTTATTGGATGTAGGTCAGTGGTCCATGCAGTTTAACGAGAGAGGATTTTTTTTTTTTTCAAATGTAAGTCCAAAAAGCCATTCCTTGGAGTCTCAAATGCCCTCATGGTCCCAGTGGCCATGACTACAAACAATGGCAATTGTCATTCGATGCATTTCTATGAGAAAATGTGAAGTGTGATTGCTTGGTTGGTATAAAAACAGTGTTTGGAGGCACTCAAACTTTGATTTCATGGGCAAAAAAAAGTTTATGTTTAAATAAATTTAATTGCAAGTGGGACTTGTATCTGCAATTTTCTGATTTTCTTCCTTCAGAGACTGGTGCTTTGCCACTGAACCACCAAGCCATTTATGTTTAAGGACAGCTGAACATGTAACTGCATTCACGGGCTAATTATTTTTAATTAAGCCACAACAAACAGTAACACATCTTTTTTATGACTGACCTGAGCTTTAGTGTTTCTTTCTCCGTGTTCGCATATCTCTGCATTTTGTCCCTTTCTTATTCGTGACTTTTCAGACTCTCTCTTTGATAAATATATTGAAGGGTGCTCGACTGTCCTCTCTCTCCCCCTCATATATTACAGTGCCAACTCGACCACAAAAATAGATTTTTTTAAATGATCAATATTCAGCTCCCGATCAGTTGCTAAAAAATTTGAATACACACACACTGCACTGGATATTAACAGATGTTTTAACGTTGGAACCATACCAATATTTCAAAAACTATAGGAGAAAAAGAGGTGCCAAATTCCAGCTATAATAATACAACTACTACTACTACTACTACTACTACTACTACTACTACTAATAATAATAATAATAATAATAATAATAATAAAAATAATAATAATAAATATAGCAATAATAATGATAAAATGAAGAAGAACAATAAGGTGATTGCTGAAACACATAAGAGATGAATATGTTTTGGAAGTGACCTATCCAGGTTAGGATAAGTGACTTGACCCTGGTTAGGGTAAGTGAGTTGGAAAACGAATAAATTAATGAATGTTTTGTAGTTTAGAGCCATTGTTAAGGGCTCAAGCACACAAATGTGTTGTTTTTAATGTCGCCATTCTGGCCATTTACTTCCTTCACAGCATAATGTGACTTAATGTGGAACATTGAAGTGGGATGTGTTGGGTGTGAAGTTATTCCACACTGCTTTAAAGAATGAAAATGCCTGTAAAAATCTTGTTACATGCACATTATGGCTGGTCCATAAAAAAATCACTCAATTAGAGGCTTAGAGATATGGCGAGGTGGGGGTTGGGTAGAGAGGACAGATGCTCTCTCTCTGGAGAGAGTATCCACATACTATAGACACTTACACCAACAACTCAAATGTTATATTGAAACAGGCATATGTCTTAACCCCCATGGTGCAGAGGCTTCTGGCTTTTTTAAAGTCCTTCAGCGAGGGAGTTTTTTTAACAGTTCTACCCTTTGCTGTGTGGTGATTTTTGCTTGTTCACTGGCATTCAACACTAAGGTTCAACAATCTACTACTTTGTATTGTCAATTGCTCCAGTTTTTGCTCTGGTTATGCTGCCTGACCTCAAAACAGCTACATAAATCCACAACAGTAAGACAAAATTCACCTCCATACTGGTGTCACTTATTTGACTTTGACTCGCTCGACAGGATGATTATGTTCGTTGTACAACAGTACAAGATGTGGTCGCAACGGTAACAGTGCCAAAGTAGGTATGACTGAATATGGGGGGACAATTAAAAAAAAGTGTGAAACCAAAACGGGTTGGAATGTTGGTATGACTTTGACTCATCATGTGGCTCAATCGCTGTGCGTAATGTAAAGATTTGTTATACAGGGTCAAACAGCGAGTGTGTGTTTCTTGGTTGTGTGTGTTGTGCTCTTGAGTGTCCTGCACGGTACTCCGTCCATCATTTGGTCTGTCAGTTGTATGAACGTTTAAGTTTAGTGTGATTTAGTTATGGACTGTCAAATGTAAAAAAAAAAAAAAGGTATAAGTGTAAAGACGATGGAATATAAACTGTAATCTTGAATGTCCATTAACTTGCGGCGTTACTTCAGCAGTTAGAAGCATTATAATGCTTTTGTTGCTGAAATATCCAGGTCACAATGGTGTGATGGTACACTTTGATGGAAAGTAGTCAGGCGGTGCAACTGTGTGGCGCTACGTGCTGAAGGGTTAAAAGTCACACACATATGCAAATACACCACATGACCTAATCCCATCTCACTCCAAAAATCACCTTCTATCACAAATGAACACATGCCCACAATAAAGCTTCTTCGAAGAGCGCCACCTAAAAACCCCACCCCGCCCCTCACAACTGCTCTCGGACCCTTTCCAGACCCATTTTCATGCATGCCGCGCTCTCATGAATCACTCCATATGCTGAAGCCATTTGCCGCGTTGCTCCCAGAAGCCCAGTGAAAGCTGAAAGAGCAGAGCGGGGCGATAAATCTGGCCGGCTGGGCCGTGGGACGTGCCGATCGAGGCCCCGGCAGCAGTCTGAAGGGCCAGGGGCCCACAGGAGATAGCAAAGCCAGCCCTGCTCTTCCTCTCTGGCCTATATTCTCTCTCTTTCTTCTCTCATGGAGATTCACATGGGGTTCAGAACTAACATGCAAGCCCAGCCTGTGAATCGCACCTTCCTGGTGAGGGAGACAGTCGGAAGGAGAGAGAAATTACAGCTCTTTAGAATCATTCAGTGCATAATGAAATTTCAAAATTTAGTGCAGCATGATTCCAATTTTCAGAAAACGATTCAATCTCCAATTTCACCAAAAATTAAGTTTTTTATTGGTGTATTTGACAATGATTGAGTTCATTTCAACACCTGAAACCTGAATTTTTGCTGTGAATAAATTTGATTGTGATTCTATAGGACATTATTAAATCTGTCATGAAATCTTACATTTTGATTGATATCTTAAATTAATTTGATTATGATTCTGTAGGAAATTATTCAAAATTATGCCTTTTTTTAAGGTTTACTTTGGAAAACACCGGGAAATTTGATTTTGCAATGATTATTATTATCGCCTTCAAAGTGAAGCATGTTAACACCCTGAGAAAGGTAGATTTGGGAGGAGTGGTCATAAGAACATCTCTGGGGGGCACAGGTCATCAGTCTTTCTAAAGCTTCTCGCTGTGAAGAGGTTTGTGAATGTGAACGCAATGTGGAACAACAAGCCATTTTTATGTGCCTGGGCTCACTAATAACTTACCTGGGGTTCGGTCTCTGAAAAGATCTGCTCCTGGAGGACGCTGCCAAGCTCAAGTGGCCCCACACAGGGGCAGTGGGGTTTGGGATGCCTCCAGGTGTTTCACACAGATTCACACACTCACAAACACACATACACACAATGCTCTTTTTGAGTGGACACTATTTATCAAGAAATTTGGGGACACTTAGCTTTTCTTTTATATTTAAATAAGTAATTGACCAATATCCCACATTAGGAACATCATACATCATACTTTATGTCCCCTTGTTGTGATGCCTGCAGTAAAAGCCTTTAGGTGTTTAAACAACCTTTGAATTTAAAGTGTTTTGTAACAATACCCTATAAAAATGTTGGTTAGAGTAGTGGATAACATTACTGCTCTATGGGGTTCGATTTCTTCCCTGGGTGACACACTGCCCTGCACCAATAAGACTCCTTTGGCAAGACTTCCAACATGGAAAAACGTGTCAACACATCTCCTAAGTGTCAGGTTTGATGGGTGGTTTGGAGTACTGGAGGACTACCAGAATATACTAGACTGCAGGACTGGAGCTGGCACCTCTGATTATCTGAATTGAATAAAAGCAGTTCAATGGCTCATTACCAGAACTGAAGTGTAACTTGATTAAGTGTCCGCTTCTTACAGTGTAGATTAGAAAACAAACCTGTCAAATCACTATTTAGGCAATACCTCCTCTTCATACCAAAGCAGAACATGAAGGTGACTGTTGAAGCTGAATCTACAGTACTGTACAAAAGTCTTGAGCCACTTTATATTTTGCTTTGAATCACCTCATATTGAGCAGGTTAAATGAAAGAAATGGAAACAAATGTTTTACTGTGTCAGGCTGCAAAGTGTCTAAAGATAAAAGAAGCCTAGGAAAAAGGAGTTCCAACCACTCAGCATTCAGCACCACCAGTATACTGATCACCGCCTGATCATCTGGAATCATCTGCTCCTCTGAAACTGGTCAGGTTCGGGGACTGGACTGGAAATGAGTGTCTTTGACAGTCCTTCAGGAAGCCTGGAGAACTGTTCCTCAAGACTATATCAAAATACAAGAAAGTCTGGATCTTTGGAAGCAAAATATGAAGAAATGACGTGAGGCTCAAGACTTTTGTACAGTACTGTATTAACAATGTTTCCTATACGTTATTTCAATGTACATGATAGCATTAATGCTCTGAATCGCAGTCACAGTGTGTCATTTTCAGAACACAAAGGGTAACAGAGCTTTCCTGGATTTGGGGTAATCCTCAAATTTCAACAAGTACCACCTGCAGAAATAAACACATTAAAATGAATATGGTCTTGCAATATAGACAGCTGCACTGTGGCACACAATCATTAATCATTAAATCAATTAATTATCATAAAATTATAAAATCATATGCAGTCATATGAAAATGTTTTTGGATCAATTCTTGATTACTTTCTAAGTGCAAATAAACAGAGTGTCCTCTACAGCAGAGGTCCCCAGCCACTGGGCCGCAGGCCGGTATCATTTGGTATCGGGCCGCACAGAAAGAGTCTGAAAGAGAAAACCCCCAAAAAACACGCTAATCTTGGTCACGTGATACGGTACATCAAAAACTTAGCCCACAAGCTAGCAAAAATGAGTAAAAACCACACGCTCTTCATTTTTAGTCGTATCTATACTGTGAAAATATTGTTTTACATGAAACTGTTCCGTGGTGCAAAAAAGGCTGGGGGCCGCTGCTCTATAGAGACGCCTTTGCATGTTTTAGTGCACATTTACTGTTTATTTATCGGATTCAACATGTTGAGAGAAATCAAGTACAGCCTGTGCAAAAGTTAAGGCACATGTCTGCTTCTTCACACTAGATTTAATTCATGGCCTTACTTGTGGTGAGCTACTGCTCTGCTGGAGAGAACGATGCAGGTGAAGACAGCAAAGGCCGCGCTGTGGACAGACGGACCAGCCAGAGCAAATCCGGCCCATTCCACAATCTCACCGAGGAAATTTGCACCGGAGACGTACTCAAACACCCCACCTAAAAAAGGCCGAGTCACACTAGTTTCAGTTTTTCAGTTCAGAAATACCATTTATCTCTTTTTTATTGTTTTTGTCCATTTTTTCCACATAATTAACAAGAAGTTTACACCTAAACTTCTTGCTAACTGGACCACAGAAACTGAAACTGCCCAAAATTTTGTTAGATTAACTTACCCAGATACACAGAAAAACATTTTATCTCTGCTGTTACTGTTCAGAATATATACATTTTTATTCTGACAGTGAAGATATGCCGATTATACTGACATACAGAAGTCCCTTAAAAATAAAGGCACCAGAAAGGGTTCTCATGGAAGAACCATTTTATGCTTTCCTAAAGCATCTCATAATGAGTGGTTCTTAAAGAACTGATTTTATAAATGTGTGAGAGTGAGGAACCTTGAAAGAAATTTAAAGAACCTCTAGATAATGTTCTTAAAAGAAGCCTTAAATAGTTAAAAAAGGAACTTTACATTATGTGAAAGTTCTTCAAACCTTGTTTGGAGTCCCAATTTCACTTCTTTACTTTAGAAGTGGAGCTACAAGGCTAATGTACCCGAAAAACCATAGAGTCAATAGTCCCAGAGCTTCCAGAACTTCTCTCACAACCCACATAATCCACATCCAGCTCTTCATTAAGGTGGAACAGATTTGTGGATGTGATCTAGGACTTTAGGTATGATTTACTGTAAAACTGAACAAAACTTCACCTTAGACAACAGGGTCTGTTTTCACAAACCACCTCAGGAGGAGGAGTTCTGATCTAGAAGTGATCTCAGTTTTTGAAAAAATGGCCATCATAAATATGGAGGAATCTGATCAAGGATCAGTCCTCAATTCCTGGTGTCTGAAATGGCAGTGCTGACGTTTTGTTTAGTTTTATAGCTCACAGTAAGTCGTACTGTGTCCTAAACCACATCCACACGTCTGTTCCACTTTAATGAAGAGCTGGATGCGGTTTGAGTGGGTTAAGGGAACTTTAAGCAGTGTGTTTTTATGGTAACACTTTGTGTGACTATTGAACTCTAGTGTAGGCCAGCAATGTTAATAACCTTTTACTCCCATACACAACTCTATATTACATGAATCGAACATGCAGTGAGTAGACAGCTCTGTCGACAGCCTGAGGAAAAGTCTTTCTGTTGGACTCTAAAAAGACACGGTGGACATACAGAAACCACTTAAAGAACAAAGTCAAACCTACATTTTCAATCACCTCACATTTAAAACAGACACACAGATACATCTACATATACAATATAATGTAGCGGAGGAGGACAGAGAGAGAGAGAGAGATGGAGAGAGAGGGGAGAGAGAGAGAGAGAGATGGAGAGAGAGCGAGAGAGAGAGAGAGAGAGAGAGAGAGAGAGAGAGAGAGAGA
>JBBJLS010071351.1:0-11171 GCA_037577275.1 Bryconaethiops microstoma | reverse complement strand
GAGAATCTCATCCAGGAATCATTTACTCTTATGGAAACAGGAGTGATCAGTGTGAGAAAAGCGCTGAGACTGGTTCTACTGCAATCAACTGTGTCTACAGACTCACCAAGAGGAACCTCAGCCTCTCTGATGCTGGAACTTACTACTGTGCTGTGGCCGTGGGTGGACTTATACTCTTTGGAAATCGAAGTGAACTTCAGATTGAAGGTAATTGAGTTAAATCACTAAAAGCTTAATTTAGTTAAAATACTCTAATTCCAAGAGTTCCATATTCTCATTGTATTCGGTATAATAAACCAGTTTAAACTTCTATAGTTCAGTTACATTACTTCACTCATCATTTTTTCTTTAAGTTTATTTATGTATTCCTTCTGAATTATCCAGATTGCTCATTTCGGAATCCAACCGTTCTTGCTTTGGCATCTTCAAACACAATATTTGTGTGTGTGACCGTAATTCTGGGAGGACTTTTATGCAAGTACAGACATAAAAGTAATTTGATCAATGTTTTAAAACACATAATCTTTTCACTGCTGTTTTGTTAACATTTTAAAAATATTTACATTTTGTTCTTCATTTCCAAAAGGTGATGCTGATGCCACTCGACTGAATCAGGTAAAGCAAGGGTTGTATTTGTGTCTTTCTTTCCATGTTTGTTGTCATCATTCTTTACTTTTTTATTTGCCTTTTTATGAGCCTAGATAGGATACAAACAGTTTGATGATATTCTTAAAGGAATATAACTGTATGTATGTACAAAAGCAAATAAACGGTTAATGGTATTTAAAAAAAAATGTGATATAACTGTTCTCTCATCTCTTTTACATCCTGTTTTGCTTGAGAGAAATTTTCAGTTCACATAACAAAATCACATATTTCAAACATTTATTTTCAGAATACCATAACTGCTCATGGAAACATGAGCAATTGTTTAAAATGGCAATCAGGGGTTTGATACATATGAAGCTGAAGGAAATTTGGCTGAAAAACAAGTGCATCTGAAGCAATCACAACTTTTTAAACAAGAGGGACCTGTTCAAACAAAGAATAGCCCAAGAATAGCAGTTTACATTCTAGTGCATGAGAAGCAGCCAGATGCTTGTTTGTATGTTTTGTGCTGGTGTTGGCAACGTGTTGTTATAGTCTTGCATGGAGAATTGCAAAGGATGCTTTGTTCATTTTTTTGCATCATGTTCTGCTGTAGTCAAAAAAGGAACATCAAGAGGAAAAGTTCAAAAGCTTATATCAAGAAAATAGCGTATTTTCAGTTATTTATAATGACATTCAGAGCACATTTATGAGACCAGAATAATTTACTGAACTACACCCCAATGGTATATTTTATCATTAAGACCATGAGTTCCCAACCCTGCTCCTTATGATGTACTGACCACGCAGGATTTAGTTCTAGCCACACGAGACCCACCTAAATCACATTAGTAAGAAATGTGAATATTAGACATGTGTTATGCTTGGACTGGAGCTAAACTTTCTAATAGGACAGGAATCCAGGAGCAGGACTGGACAACCATACCCATTAAAATGTAATGAAAGTGCGAAGTGTACAGGTCTCCCTATGTTTTGCCTGAACACATGTAAGGTTCAAAGGACCTAATAATTTCTGGAAATATTCCAGTGATATTTGCTTAACTGTGCCATAATTCATGCTGTATTTAAACTCTTTGAGGGCAACGATGTAATTCTTAATTCATTGCTTTCTTTCGGGTGGAAACAAATTAATTCAGACATTAAATTAATAGACAATTGTCTAAAAAACAATCAACTGTAATTAGGTAGTTACAACCAAGCAAACTCTCCCATTATTTAGGACCTGAACTTACACTAAATTAGCTACCACAATAATTAGAAACTGAAAGTAAAACTGAACAATCATATTTTGACTAATGGGTGGAACTGATTTTGTGGAAATGCTTGTCTTTTTGGATGTCTTGAATACATCACGAATTAAGTCTAACCTGGATGAAGTCAGTTGCATATACAAGGGCTCTTTACTGAGAGAATCATTGTATAAAATTGTTGATGGCAAATACAAGGTAACATATATGTTCACGTCTGCTTCAAGCTTCCATTAAAATGTACAGAATGCCTTTTAGGACCGTCAAATGTCCATCTTTACCTGTGCACCTGTATCAACATAGTGCTAACATAGAAATCCAATTGGGGCAGTAAAGATGAGTTTTCTCTTTTTTCAATATGGCCCTAACTGGAGGTCACTGAATAAATGAAAAATCTTGTCACATTTTTTGGATAGACAACCTGTCTGACAGTTGGTGAGAAGCCTGTAACCTGGAAAACATGTCCATACTAATGTTTTGTGGTCATAAATACACAAATAGTGCATAATAGACCGACCTTTAAGGTTAAAGGTCAGTCTATTATGCACTATTTGTGTATTTATCTATAGATTGTAAAACAAATACATTCCAAGAGCACCCGCATATAGCGAAAGAACGCGTTGTTGTGATGTGGTTAAAAATTGCCTAAAAATGCCTGTTTTTATAATGTAAACCCTAAATATGCACCCAAATATGCTCCCAAAACACTTAAATTTCATTTTAAACTCATTAGCCTTAGAAAAATATGTAAAGGTAAACCCCTATCCATACTGTACAGTTTATACTTAACTCCCGCAGTGCTAGATTGTAAAATATAGATGTTAACCCTGTATAGACCGTAATTAATGCAAGGGCGTTTTCTTTGGTATATGATGTCGTTTTGTTTGGTATTAGCAGGGTTAAATAACAGTAATAAATGAATTAAATTTACAGTCATAAATATACAGGGCTTGAAGAAGAACAAAATGAAAAACAGGAGAACACTCCAGACGCTCCACGGGGGAACTTTTGGACTGCCGCGTCACAGGGCAGCAGCCAATCAGCAGCAAGGAGAAATAAATAGCATTCTCAGATTGGCTACTTTCAAATCTTCCACATTTGAGTACAGCTGAGTGTGACGTCCGGGCCTCGTGCGCCACGCCCCCTCGTCCTCGTGCAGCTTGTTTATGTTTGGGGCAGCGGAGGTTCATTCTGTTCAGGTGTCTGATTGCCTTGCTAACCGCCACGTGGCGCACGAGGCCTGGACGTCACAGACAGCTGTACTTAGAGGGGAGGTTCGAAAATCCATGATGGATTGAAACCTAGAGTGGTGGTCCACGTGAAAGTCGGAAGTTACTGTATTTGCAGTTTTTAATGTATTTGTTTTTAAAACAAATACATGCCTTGAGGATGTGGTAGAATATTATCTGGAAAATGTCTAGTAAGCATTCTTATTTCACTGTATGTAAATGTATGTATTAACTTTGTATTTCTACCTTGTTTGCATTCTGTCCCAGGCTGAAGACAGAGATACCATGAATTACGCATCACTAAGTTTTCCTCAGAGACCTCCCACCTCTAGAAGAACTGAAAAAAAGATGAAACGAGACCACTCGCTGTATGCACAAGTAAAAATACAAGAGAAAGAATAAAGACCTTAAGGCAATGCCATGAGTGTGTTTAAAATGATAAATACTGCATAATGTACTGCGTTCTTTTCTATCGCCATTTTCTTCTTAGTTTATCTGGGCAGCGTTTGTAAAACTGCAATTAGGTTTGTTTTTGGAAAAACAGGAGTTGTATTCAAGCAATCAAAATATATATTTCTTAAAGCCAAGTTGTACAATGTAAAATCAATACTCGTGATCGTCTATGTCAGCAAACCAATTTCCATACTAGTAAACCTCAATAAAAAAATTTTTTTGTTAAAGCTTTGCACATTGTTCTCTGATTAAAATCTAAGAGAAAAATGCTTAATTATATTTTGTTGTGTTAAATTGTGCACTACTGTGTTTAAACAAACACCGGCTTAACGAAACACTGGGTTTCACACAAAAACTATACATTCTGCTATTCAGGATTTACAACAACATGATGCAAAATAGTCACCTAAAGCAAATATGAACCATGGACATCAGTCATCAGAAGTTTGAGTTACATCAGAATGTAATTACAGACTGCTTACTAAAGTAGTCTTATTGTGTACTTTCGGTTTGTTACACATAATTTATTTCATTTAGACATTGTCATTTAATCCCAAGATCAGTGAATATCAGTCATGGTAAGTATAAATAATTAGTAGATGTGTCTTAGAATTAGTATCAGTTCCACATTATATTAAGTTTTCCCAATATGTGGAAAGCTATGCACAAATATTGGCAATGCATGTAACCTTCATGCACATAACCTCTAGGCGACAAGTATGAACACAGTCCTAGACTAAACGGTAGAGGGGGAGGCACAGGAACCAGATATAGAAGTGGCTTAAGTATTAAACAGAAAACTGAGTTTAAGTTCTTGTCTTTTGAAACTCTGTTTCTTAACAAAACTTATATGAATACAAATAAGATCTATCTCTTCCTATTTACTGTCTACAGACCACCAGGGCCATTTACAGAGTTCTTACAAGATATCAACTGTTTTATAGCAAATTTTGCAGTATGCTGCAATAAAATTATAATTATTGGTGATTTTCTATATTTAATCTTCCATGTCTATCTTAGATTTTAGAGAAAGTTGTGGCCTACCATTTATGTTTGTTACTACAAAAACCTGTCATAATAAATATCGCGATTACAAATCTTTGGTATACACATGTTTATTTCCTTCATGTGCATTGGATCAACACAAAAAAGCTGAGAAAAAGAACCAAATTTAATTTCACCAAAACTCAAAAATGGGCCGGACCATATTATTGGCACCTTTCCATAATTGTGGGCATATAGCAATCACACCTAAAGCCAGTTAAAATGGAGAAAAGCTGACTCAACCTTTCTGTTGTTTGTGTGTGCCACATTAAGCATGGAGAACGGATAGAAGGGCAGGGAATTGTTGAAAAATATCAACAATCTCAAGGCCAAAAGTCAATCTCCCGAGATCTTCATGTTCCTTTGTCCACTGTGCGCAAAATAATCAAGAAGTTTACAACATTTGGCACTGTAGCTAATCTCCCTGAATGTGGACAGAAGAGAAAAACTGATAAAATACTGCAACACAGGATAGTCCAAATGGTGGTTAAACAGCCCAATCAACTTCTAACCATGTTCAAGCTGTTCTGCAGACTCAAGCTGCAACGGTTTCAGCTCAAACTATCTGTCAACATCTGAATGAAATGAAACGCTATGGCAAGAGACCCAGGAGGATCCCACTGCTGACACAGAAACATAAAAAAGACAGACTGGAGTTTGCCTAAATGTACTTGAGGAAGCCAAAATCCTTCTGGGAGAACGTCTTGAGGACAGATGAGACCAAGGTAGAGCTCTCTGTAAAGCACATTATTCTACTGTTTACAGAAACGGAATGAGGCCTACAAAAAAAAGAACACTGTACCTACAGTCAAACATGTTGGAGGTTCAATGATGTTTTGGGGATGTTTTGCTGCCTCTGGTACTGGGTGCCTTGACTATGTGCAAGGCATCATAAAATCTAAAGACTACCAAAATATTTTGGAGTGCAATGTAGAGCCCAGTGTCAGAAAGCTGTGTCTGTGTCAGAGGTCATGTGTGTTCCAGCAGGACAATGACCCCAAATATACCTCTAAAAGCACCCAGAAATGGTTCAATACACGGCACTGGAGAGTTCTGAAGTGGTTAGCAATGAGTCTGGATCTAAATCCGATTGAAAGCCTATGGAGAGCTCTCAAAATTGCTGTTGGGAGAAGGCACCCTTAAAATCTGAGAGACCTTGAGCAGTTTACAAAAGAAGAGAGGTCAAAAATTCTGGTTGAGAGGTGTAACAACTTTGTTAATGGTTATAAGAAGCAACTGGTTTAAATTAGTTTTTCTAAAGGGTGTGCAACCAAATATCAAGTTGCCAATAAGGTGCCAATAATTTTGTACAGTCCATTTTTGGAATTTTGCGTGAAATTATGCAAATTTAGTTCTATTTTTTGTGTTGATCCAATGCACATAAAGGAAATAAACATGTGTATACACTTGTAATTGCAATAGTCTTCTGGGAGAAATTTGGGGGTGCATTTTCTGGAAAAATCCCTGGGGTAATTTTGCCATGACTGTATATGAAAAGTTTCAGTCTGGGTTCCGGCCTCATCATAGCACAGAAACAGCCTTAGTAAAGATAGTAAATTATATTTTACTGTCTGTTCACAAAGGATTTTTCTCTTTGCTGGCTCTTTGACACAACTGACCACTGACCACTTTACTAGACAGACTAGAAAACCTTGTAAGAGTTAACGGAGAATCCTCAGCACACCACCAAAGTAAAATATAGTGTCCTACAAGGTTCTGTATTAAGACCTCTTTTTTTACTTTGTACATGCTGCCTTTAGGGATGATTATCCGTTAACTGTAGAGAATCTCTGTGTCACTATGGGTCCCAATCTTTCATTCGACACAAATATAAGTAGTATTAAAAAAAAATTAGCTTTCCTTCATTTTACAAAATATTGTAAAGTTAAGAAGCATGAAGCAGAAAAATTAGTCCAAGCCTTTATTACTTCCAGACTCGATTATTGTAACAGGCTGCTCCAACAAAAATCTCAGTAAGCTTCAACTCGTCTAGAATGCGACAGCAAGATTTCTCACTAGAACCAGGAAATTTAAGCACATTAGCCAAATATTATCAAGACTTCACTGGCTTCCGATCAAATTTCACATTGATTACAAAATTCCACTTACAACATCCAAAGCCTTGAATGGCCTTGCACCTGAATACCCCTATGAACTTATCTCTTGATATAAACCTCCAAGCTCACGCAGATCTCAAGTTGCTGGCTACTTACTTGTCCCTAGAATTATGAAAGCTTCAGCAGGGGGAAGAGTCTTCTCATATATAGCCCCCAAGCTCTGGAATGCTATTCTGAATAACATTCGGGACTCAGACACAGTCCTGGCTGAAAATCTACTTGTTTAGTCAGATTTTCTGTAATTAATATTTTCCTGTTAGATGAAAGATGTAAAGCTGGGAGGTGGTGGGCAAAGAGAATTCAAGTAAACTGGGACACAGGTGGTGTCGGCCCGCCAGTCCTCACGTGATGGTGGATTGTCTCAGGGTGCTCTCATGCCTATCATATCCCTCAGATCTGCCCTCTCTAGCTAGGCTGCTATAGCAAGGTACACTCTTAACTTGAAGTCATTACAGATATAAATAATTCTCTGCATATTTAAACAGAACTAACTCTCTTCTCTGTTTTCTTTGTCTGAGGGTAACTGCTGCACGTTTGTCTAGCATGAGTGATCACCATTGGACCCCAGGTCACCACCTTCTCGTGCTACAATGCCCTCGACTGGTTTGGCAGCTCACAACTCCACACATGCTCTACCCCTATTAGGGGCAACTGCTGCTTAAAGCCCCTGTGGTGATTTTTGCTCCTGATCCTGTTGTTTATAGACTACAGGGTCTCAGTTACTCTTTCAACAAAATGTACCTCTGTGAACACTTAGTGGTAACAACTCTGTTAGCTGTAGATGGCCTATCTGTCAATAAGCTTGTTCATGAAGGCCTTCATGCGTAAAAGGCATTTCAAGCCACAGTTATAACCTAGAAGTAACAATAGAATAATACCCCTTCACGTTATTTCTCTAATACTGTAACTGACAAACTCAGCAACAGAGAACATTTTGTCAGGGAGTTAGTGGGTCACAGGTAAACTAGACCAGTCTGTGTCTGAATGCCTGGTCCAGAGTGGCTGGCTGCTGGCGCTGGTATCAGGGGCTGTGCTAGCTCAGATCATTGGGTTAGCTCCTAAATGCTTTGCATTAAGTTGATATTTTAGACTTAATATACTCCGATGATACAAAAATTCCTTATTATATGAATTTCAGATAACCATACTCCTATGAACAGACTAAATCCGGGCATATATTGAAGACACCCCTCCTGTAATTTCTTGGATTCTGATTACAAACACAGACATAGGATAAAAACAGTTTTATTAACATGTCATAATGATAGCTAGTAAACATTTCCTTAGCTGTAACTACAATAGTACCATTTTTCAAGACAGATGTGCAGCCTATACCAGCTAACTAGTAAGTGACTAAATAAAAATCAAGTCCCTAAAACAGCGCTGACAGCTTGTAATGCTCCTTAAATCATTCCTGAACAATGTGTGCAGTATGGCAGGGCCCATTGTCCTGCTGAAAGCGACCACTTCTTTTAGGGAACACCACAACCATGTAGGAGTATACTTGGTCCACAATGATGTTTATGTAGGTGGCACATGTCAGATTAGTGTCTGCATGAATCCCTGGATCAGACTGATTTGAGGGTTTCCCAGCAGAACATTGCCCAGAGCATTACACTGCCTTGTAATAATCATCTGCCTTGTAATCAAGCGAGGGCATGTTATATGTGTGCATGTGTGACAGAGAGAGAGAGAGAGAGAGAGAGAGAGAGAGAGAGAGGGAGAAAGAGAGAGAAATTTTAAAAAGTGATTTTATAAAGTGTGGATGTCTTTTGTGTCTGTATATTGATCATAAATAGCTACAGAAAACCTATTTCACCCGCATTCTTAGATGTAACAAGACAAATGAAAACGGCCATAAAACAATTGTTTTATTGGTGTGTTACGCCCATAACTTTGCAAACAGCTAGCTTATATACCACCACTAACTCTCTTGTATGATGCAGATTTACCAAGGATGGTTAATGAGTTCCTTACTCATTAGTGTTCTGAAAGCAGTCCAGCTCACTGCAAGTTCACTGCCGCCACCGCCACCATCATCAGCCAAAAGGGGGAGATGCTTAAAGACATGATTGGGACAGCCAGCAAAAAAAAGAACCAGTGGGCCACAGAGGAGTGTTTCATGGTTGACGAACATCGGGATTGTGACAATTGGGATTGTGCACACATTCTCAAGAATAAGAGTATGGAGGAAGGAGCATGATGATATAGGTCTGCTCCTCTTCAAATGCTACTGAGATATTTCATGCCATGTAGCATTGCATCAGGAGATATTACAGAATTTATTCTTTTCAACCAATAAAAGTTAAAGATGTATGCTTAAAAAGACAATAACCCCTACAGCCAAAATAATAGAATAAATGGTAATTTTAAACATTTCCATTTTTTATTTATCTTAAAGCTTAATGGTCATTTCAACTGACTACATTTTTATAAACATTTCCTAATCTGTGCAGGTACTCAAGCTTCTGTCCTATTTAAGATCATTGGTTTTACTCATGTTGATTTTGCATGTACTGTATGTAACCTCATATTTACACTCCACTTGTGCACCAAAGTGTTGGACCCAGAGAGACTGCAGCGACTTAACGCAGTGCCATCTTGCTATATGGAACAGATATACCGTGAAAGCAGCCACAGTATGAAAAAAACAGCAGATTTTTACCTGACCTCCATCTCCCTCACCACCCCTCCCCATCTTTAGTAAAACAGGGCCTCAGTGTTTCACTCACACACTAATTCCCAGAACACTTTTGTTACATGATTGCTTTAAAGGTGTTTTTTATTTGGCACTTTGCATTATTTCTCAAAATTGTTTAAATATTTACCACTGTGTATTCTTTCTCAGAGTTTACATATGTTTCATTCAACATTTAACCAACTCACCAAGTTAGATCTATTAAACACAGTGTTTTTCTACAGGGTGCACATGATGAAATGTTGAATTTGGATACATTGAGGTTCTCCAATAAACCAATAAATCCCTGATATATGAGATGACCACAGAATGGTAAAGAAACTACAATGTATTTTTGCGTCATAAATGATGAGCAAAGATTAATTGGATGCTTTTGGAACTCTCTCGTCTTTGCTGCTGTTGTAAGGATTGCTGATAAAGGCTTAACAATATTTTTACTTCTTTGGGTTGTGAGTTCTGTAAAACAACGCCATGTTACTGAGAGTATTTCTCCTGTCCTTCTAGAATTCCATACTAACATTCCAGAGTTTCATTGTTAACTGGGGTCTCTGGAGGTAATTGTTGCATCATAACATAGAACTCTCTGTTCTTTAACATTCTAATCTATTATTTGTGATTGTTCTCCTCATATGATTAATAATACAGTATCTTTATTCTAAACTGAAATTACTGCTTGAATCCATGAATTTGATTATACTGTAAAAAATGACCTGTGAATAAAATACAATAACTTTACACATACTGTATGTCTACATGCTTTGGTTTTATATCTGTGGGAGAGGAATGAAATGACAGCATATACAGAGGCACTGAAACCATTGCTATGCCTTGAGAAGAACCCTCGTGTGGTTTTTGCTCTGGTGTCTATAAACTCTTAGTCTACCACTCAGAAGTGTGTCAGAAATGTGACAGATCTCATGAAGCTCTGAAAAAAACCATCTCAAGTCTGGGTGCAGGCTAGGTAATCGAATGCAGGAAGAAGAAGGTGAAGCCTCCTGCTGAAAGCAAACACTGCCCATACAGAGGAATCTATGAGCATATTTTCATTCATACCATAACCACATGACTGCTGAAAATCAGATTTTGACAATTAATCAATTCAGCACATTTACAAGTACTTTAGTAATCTGATTCCGAGAAAACTCTACACGAGTCTACATGAATAAGATAGAATCCCTTTTTACTGGTAAGTTTGATTATACAAACTTGCTAAATTGATGTCGTCTATTGTAATTCCACAGTTATTGAAATAATTGTTTAGCGTTTCATGGTTTATGCTGAAATTTCATGTTTACTGTTTTCCAGTAAGGTTTGTCTTTGTCTTTATGCCTGCTCATACTGCCATGATAAAAATTGAATATTCTAGTGAAGGAACAAATTTATCAGGATGATGTCCACCAGTTTTCCCAGTGGAGCAGGGAGGATAAACTCAATCACGGAGTACTCGAGAGAGTAGGTAGTCCACACACTCACTTAATAGAGCAAAGATTTCCACCTAGAATCTGAGTTTTCACACACACACACACACACACACACACACACACACAAGTAAGATACCAGAGTACTCATGGTCCTGAGAAGATGAGACAGGTGTGGAGATGAATGATGACTTTTGATTTTTCTCTATATACTAGTTCTCTTGGGGATGTAATTGCCTCACATGGCTTTTCCTACCACTTTTATGCTGATGATACGCAACTTACATTTACATTTACATTTACGGCATTTAGCAGACGCTTTTATCCAAAGCGACTTCCATTCCCTAACTACAGGG
>JBBJLS010071350.1:0-11171 GCA_037577275.1 Bryconaethiops microstoma | reverse complement strand
CGTCCTTGTGCAGGTTGTTTATGTTTGAGCGTGGTGCTTAGCAACCCAGCACGAGGACGAGGGGGCGTGGCGGACTAGACCCGGACGTCACAAAAACAAAAAAATGTGGAGGATACCTGCAGTTTCCAGATTTCTATTTTTATCCAGATGTATTTATTTACACTTCGAAAAATAAATAGTGGAAGTGACCATTCTGTCATACCTAAACACACTACAGCACACAGTGTGAACAGGACGAAATTCTTCCTCTGTATTTAACCCATTTAACCCATTCACCAAGTGATGCAGCGGGCAGTCAGGAACATGGCACCCGGGGAGCAGAGTGTGGGGATGGTACCTTACTCAAGGTAACCTTAGTGGTGCCACCAGCAGTCTTGGGAATCGAACACCCTAACCACTAGGCCACCAGCTGCCCCATGTCATTTGACAGTGAGGGTGCACAAACTTTTGCACATTCCTGTTAAAGTATGACAACATGCAAGAGAAGCAGAGTATCCACAAATGTAAAAAAATGGGCAGAGAGGCCAAAATCACACCCAACCTGAGCCTGGAAAACAAATAATGGCCTTTAAGTGATCCGATCAGGTTCTAATGGTTAAAGGCTTTTATCACCTTCATTTTAGCTTTGAGTCCTTTTTAGCCTCCGGGGGCGGGATGTTGCCGTGGATGCTGTCGGGGTCGCGATGTGTCCGGTACCCAAACATCTTCTGTCAGTCGAGACCCTTACCTAACGACGCTCTTCTGGCTGTAACATTTTCCCCTCTGTGTTTTCATCTCAGTGTTTAACGAGCCAGGGGAGGGGGGGTTCGAGGCGAAGCGAGCGGCACAACAAGTTTTTCTCCTCTTCCGTTTAATGATGGTGCAGATTCTTTCCAATGACATCATGAAGAATATTCGAGCGATTTTTTTTCTTTTAAAAACATAACCGCAAAAATAAAATAAAGTATAATTTCTCGGTGCACTGTTTTGTCTTTCATGTGGGGGGGGAGACCCTGCGGGGGGGCCGGGAGCTCGGCGGCGCAGAGCTGAAGGGTAAGTGCTTCTGCAAGGATCGAGTGTCTGTTCTTCTTCTTGGGGTTTGCTCAAGACAAACTACAAGCCTGTTATAGTCCTATAAATAACCCTTTTATTACGCCGGGGCTCTTTAATGCCTTTCGCACAGTGCGGCTCTGAGAGCTTTCACATGTGGAGCTGCTCGGGAAAGATGGAGAGATGGAGAGATGGAGAGACGCAGCGATGGAGGCCTGCTAGAGCTTTCCTCGTTTAACACGAAGCACATGGTGCTCCCAGTCCCGCCGGCACCGGACGGGAACGCTGCTACGGTTCCTCCAAACTTCACACCATTAACAAAAAGCCAAAGTGAACCCCAGTCTAGAACCGGCATTTACTCTCAGAGCTCAGAGTGTATCTGTAAACTCTGATTTTAGTAAATATAACCGGTGTAAAACAGTCTAGAACCGGTGTTTACCCTCAGAACTCAGAGTGTATCAGTAAACTCTGATTTCAGTAAATATAAGCGGTGTAAAACAGTCTAGAACTGGTGTTTACCCTCAGAACTCACTGTGTATCAGTAAACTCTGATTTCAGTAAATATAAGTCTAGAACCTTGTTTATTCTCCTACACGCTCACCATTTGCTGCTCTTTCTCTCTGCTTTCCGGAGCCCCTCCCTCTGCAGGTGTTCCCCACCCACTTGTGGGTTTAGACTATCCTGAAAGTTTGCCCGGGTTCAAGGGTCTTGTGTTTTTTCACTTTGTTTCTAAAACCTAAAATGAAACAAATTTGTTAATTTTTGTTGTTTATTGGTTTGGTGCATGATGTCCTTTTCAAAACCCCAGTAGCATTTTTTATTGCATGTTTTTTTAAAATTACAATAACTTTGTTTATAGGAACACCAAACAAAGCTCAGCATGACGTCTGACAACTCGAGCATCAACACAAATGGGGGGAACTTCCATATAAGTAGTCGTTTGGCTGTATGATGACAATTTACCATTTGTTGCTTTGTTGGCATGGATCTGTGCCGCTTGTGTTCTACAGGTTTAAATGATTCCATTGACTGACTATTATGTTCCAGGTAGAGAGGGGAAAGTAATATCGTGCTGCTTGTCACTTTCAAGAAATATCACAACCCAGCGTTTCTGTATCTTTCTGATCCACACGCCTTCTCAAACTCTTAGATCCTCCATCAGTCTCACTGTACCTCCTGCCGGTTTGGCCACCGTGAGGTCCAGAGCCTTCTCTGTAATATTGACTCTCTTCCACTTTGTCTTGTTACACTGTTGCACACTACTGCACATCTGATTTTACTATGTATTATAAGGTATCCTTGAGTACCTTGAAAGACAGGTACAAATATAAGGCATTATTATTTTTTTTACTGACAATAAACTTTAAATCACGTAGATGATGATCTGGCTTCAACTGCTAAAGAATACATTTCCAAATCTACGAGCAATCCAAAAGGGTGTTTTAGTTTTAACTAATAATAATAATAATAATAATAATAATAATAATAATAATAATAATAATAATAAGAAGAAGAAGAAGAAGAAGAAGAAGAAGAAGAAGAAGAATATCACCTAGTGTGGGGGGCCTTAAATTGGTCACTGATAGAGTGAAAAGCTTCCCTAAACATTGAGAATGTACCACTGTGTGTAAATATGAAAACATCACAGGAGGTAAACAAAATTCTCTGTCTGCCTAATTGTAAAAAAAACAACCTTCCCTTCCCCTCCTCCAGCATCATACAAGTGCAGCAATGTTTTTTACAGAAGTTAATAAGTTGGAAAGCAAAGACAGTTTTTTTGTCCGTGTCAACTCCTGGCAGAGCGTGATCTCACTTTGTGTCTGCGTTCCCCTGATCCCCCTTCGCGTCCCCACCCTGCTCCCTCTCTGCTCTTCACAAAGCCTTGGCCTCAGCCCACCTGACATCATCATTTTACATCAGTTGTATGCAAAACATTCACATCATCACAGAATGCAAAACATTCACAGTCATGTGCAGTGCAGGAACCTTTCTTTTATTGAATTACAGGAAAAAGTTGTCAGGAAGAAAAGTTAGATTTTGATGATTTTTTATTTTTCATTTCCTGATGCTGGAAATCATTTGGGTTTGTGTGTGCCAGTGGCCTGATTCCAGAATAACCTACACTAATTGTTCTTAAATTAGTCTGGGACTGGACTAATACACTGGTTCATAGAACACAGTCTTTTCAAATTATGTCACAACCCATTACTGTCTGTTTGTTCACCTTTTCATCTAAGAAGTTGGACAGCAACAAGCCATGTGTTTTAAAACTGCTTCACATCCTGTGTGTAGCATTTTCATGAGAGGGTTACTTTAAAACTGGATTCCAGTACCTATTGCGGAGTGCCTGTGAACCAAAAACTTATTTTATTACCTTTTTAGATCTGGCCATTATTTGGTAAAATATAAAGAAAAAAAAATCACGATACAATTATTTTAGATTGCATTTTATTTTATTTTAGATTTTAGCACTAAGCAGACCTGATGTCCTGTTAAGGTACAAAATGTGTCATTAAGAGTTTCCTTCAGTAACCTCATTTGATCCTTACCTTTGTAGATATAGTTCGAATGAAAAGCAAACTTCAGAATGAAATAGTAAAATGAACTAAACAGGAATGTTTACACACCTTGGACATTGTCCTTTACAGAGGCATATAGAAAATGTGAAAGAAAAGTGATATTTACAGCATGTAGGAAAAATCATTTGTAGGAGATTTAATCCTCACCTGTCACAATGGGTGTGTACCAGTGTGGGAAGGAGGCGCAAAGGTGCGGATTTCCATTTTTACAGATTTTGCTTTATTCTCAAAAACCAAACACAAGAAAACTGAAGAGCCATGCCAAACAAACATAAAAAAACATAGCCTGATGCTGTGCAACACTATCTTACTATTATGTACAATAGTCTAACATGTGCAATATTGTGCAATGTTCTTATGGAGTACTAAAACATTATCCTTATGTGCAATAGTCTTACCATATCAATATTATATCTTACCATATCAATGTCAATATTGCTGATCTACTACTGATCTCTGCTACATACAATAATATACTCCTTATGTGTTACTAGTAATTCACTTAACTGTAAGTTACTTATCTGTAGTATTTATACCTAGTATTTGTGTATGTAATGTAGTGTATTTCTACAGATTATTTAATTGGATTTATTTAGACTTCATATTTTATATTGTTCTTGTCTCTGTGTGTCTATGCAGTTGTAACATAAGTAATTACTTCCAGGATCAATAAACTTTTCTGATACTTAATGATAAGAAAACATGTTGTTTGGAATTCAGAATGGCAGTGCAACTCACGGGTGCTTTGAAGCATTCTACCATTTTTGCTGCTCCCATTCTATTACTGCTACCATTTTTGGGTGAAGTATTCTTTCAGGCTGCTCAGTTAAGACACAGGCCTATTACCTCATCTTGGACCCACACTTCTGATTCAAACAGTCAAACAAGTTCTCATCTGTCTGGATGCAGCAAGATGTGGAACAAAGCACATCCAACAAATTCAGTTTTTGAATCTTTCGAAGTGTGACTTCTGGACTCGTGAATAGAAGCCTAAAGTCTAAGGGCTCCATGAAACAACTGCAACAAGGGTCCACAAACGTTTTTGTCTTGGGGGCTGTGTAATGTGTGTGTAATGTGTGTTGGGGGCACAAAGGCAGACTAATACACAAAGACACCACATACAAAGAAAGAGGATATGAAATAAAGGGAATAAAGGTTCAGTGAAGGCCAGTTTGACATGTTCATAGAACTTTCAGGACGTAAACCTACATTAACATTAATAAAGGCTTATTTGTAGTAGCAATTCTAGTAATGTTTTAAAAAAAATGACTAAAGTGACCTTTGTTACAACTGAACAAGCTGGAACAAGCCTTCATTTAACTTACATAGTATAAAAATGTTATTGAATGAGGGAACTCAACAACATAGGGCAGGCCCAGTCAAATACTCTGACTGTCCAACCATTACCCATGGGTCACATTTTGGGCAGTCTAGAAGACTGGAGAGAATGAAGGTCAAAATTTATGATGTACTTTTGGTAGTTTTCAGTTAACTGTATTGCCGGTAGTACTAACTAAAGATTCAAATAGTATATTCCTTGTGATTTAAACAGTCATGTCCATCACCCATTGACATCCCATGAGAGCCTAGACTATAACGCAAAGCTCTCAAGTCAGGCCCCATTGACCCTTTTCCCACATTTCTTTTCCATCCTGATCCTGTTTTTGCTGGACGTTTTGATTAATGGAGCTGTGGCACTGTACTGCACTTGCTTAAAACATTGTTATTGTTGTATTGTTGTTTTAACCCCCTGGTTAGTGAGTCATGAGAAGAAAGCCTGGGCAAGGCAACATCACACAGCATAACTCAAGTGAGGTCAGACTCCGTAATGTTGTTTTTAAAGCTGAACCACAGTCACTTTGTTGTATTATAATGATTATATTCTTTACAGAGAAACAACTAAATGGACCAATATGTTGACCTTTTTTCCAAAAAGGATCTTCTTACATAAGTCTCATACTATAAATAAATCTTATACAGTGCAAAAATTGTGAGTAACTTTACCACAGTTAAAAACAGGCAGGCTTGCAAAAAAGCTCATTTTTTATTCTTCCTACATGACAGCTGTCCTAACCCTAGCAAACTCATTATTCATCTCTGCATGTGGAACTATGTGAAGTGGACACTATTCTGTAACATTTTTGCACTGAATCAACCTTTGTTTTTACTGTGAGGTATAAAGGTTTTACCTCATAAAACTCACAACATATGTTTGTGCAGACCAAATCAAACAAAGTCTAGTCTAGTCCTCATTTTTCCACTCTTTAGGGTCATATCACCCAATATACTCTTTTCTTTGTTTTGTCTTTATTTCAAGGCGCTAGAATCCTAGCTCATGTTTAGCAATGATGCATATTTGTTTATAAGACATGTCCCAACTAACAAAGCTTTTTTTCTGTTTGCTTGCTTTGCTTTCTTTAATAGAGATACATTTTTAGTCATTTGCAATTTGATACAGAATGAAAACCCTTCAATGACTATTATAAAACAGATATTCCTGTTTTATCTGAACCACATTTGGATTATTGTAAAAAAAAAAACAAAACAATATACACACATACGATTGCACACATAAGCTGAGTTCAGAATATATGCACCATATTCTAAAAACTTCATTCTTCATCGATTTTTTTTAACAACCAGAGTCTATCATTAACAAACTGCATTGTTTGTTGTGGTTTTTAACATAGGCATCTGTTTGGTTTGTAAAGGGTTGAGAACTGCACATTATTTTTGCTGACAGGGAAGGGAAAACAAAATCTTTCCAAAGGTGGCGGGACAAAATGGGCCATGACCAAAAGTGGTGTTTACACATCCCAGCATTAATTCGACAGCTTTGGTAAATAAAAAATACATTTCTTGAACATTGGTGCATCATATTGTATTTTGTTGACAATATAACTTGATTCTACATTGCATTTGATCCTTTTTCTGTTATTTTGTTCAACAAAAACCCTGAACTGTAGTAAAATCACCACAACAGTTTTGCAAAAGGTGGACTGGAATCGGCTTCGTAATGCAGCGGAACCAGATGAAAATAGATGCAAAGACAAAGTTGGTGGAAGAAAACTTTGAAAACTCCATAACCTGTATGTCACTGATTCCCCCTTCTGACACTGGCTTAACTGTGAAGACTGATCTTCACAAGAGATGTGGCCCGAGAATATGTATGTCAATTTATCTAAAGCTACCCAAAAACATAATTCACATATCCAAACCATGTTTCCCCTTCCGTGTTAACTGGTGAGAGAGGCAGTGGGAGTCGACCCAAGCGGCATACAGGTCCTTATATAGGCAGTAGACATTAGGTAAACGCAAGGTAGACGTTAGGTAAACTGAAAATGAGTACTTCTCAGTCGACAGTTTTATACATAACTGATATGCCTCTCTGAGCTGGCAAGGGGAAACCAGCACTGGCCACACAAAAGCAAATGTAGTGCGAAACTGGGTGGGTGTGAGGATTTGACAGTGTCCAGGAGTCAGACACAGTGCATTTAGCTAAGAACGGAAAAAAGATTTAGAGGTCCACACATTGCAGTCACACTCAGTGAGCCTATATCTGTTTTTGTGATATAAGTATACAGATGTTTAAGTCTGATCATTAAAATGGACTGAGTGTGCGTGCTATGGCAGCACCTATACTAAAACTGAAACGATACACAGAAGATTAGCATGGCCCCTGACAAATTAAAATAATTTTTTTATAGATAAGTGGAGAAACATAACGAGCACATTTACTTCCAGATAGATGGACAGCGTGATGCAATTGAATCATTAACATTATTAAGGGCTATCTGACTTAAATTATTTTATCAGGGTGATGTGCTTAAAACATGTCTTGTTAGTAAAAGAGATCTCTTGCATCCAGAAAACAATAAAATTCCTGGAGGACATCTGAGTTTCCAGTGGGTTGTAGCGCTACATATGTTTGCATGGTCATGTGATATTTTATGCCTTCTGCTGCTATTATAGTTACGTCTTTAATCAACCTGCGCATTTCACTTTTCAGATTGATTCCTTTCACTCTCTCCTACTTTCACTTTCTCCTCCTTTCACTTTCTTCACAGAGGACAGAGATGAAGTTCTGCTTCCAAAGGATATGATAGAATAAGGAAGATGAACTCTGCCAAAGCACGTAGTTTCATGAGTTGAAAAGTTTTAATGGATACTTGGCAGAGGTAAGTGGCAGTGGTCAAAAATGTAATTTTTCCAAAATAATGTAACACCCAGATGTGACTAAATGATGTAAATGACACCTGGGATAATATTATGTCTTAATAAAGCTTAACATAAGCCTGAGGCATGCTGACTAGGCCCTGTTGATCTAAATTTTGGAGCAAAACTGACTCTGAAATTTTTAATTTGCGGGCACAAATGGTAGGAGCTTCAGACCTAAAGACTTCTCAACTGCAACAGGCACCAAAACAACAATGCTTGACCACTATAGTGAGGGGGGGGCAAGGGTCTACTGCCTCTGTTATGCTGTGGGGGATTTTTTTTATTGTAAAGTGGCCATTTTTGTCATGCGGTGCCAGTAGCAGTCATGGGATTCAAACTCACAACCTTCTGATCACAGGGGCAACTCACTAACGACTAAACCACAGGTTGCGTCAGAAGTGGGATATGAACCCACGCCTCCATTCAGAGACCAGAAAGCCCGTCTGCACGAAAGCACTGAACGTTAAGTCTGGCGACTTAGATAACTCGGCAGTCCTGACACAAGAGTTTCGGGTATTATTTGGGTCCACTTGTCAAAGATGACACTGTGACCACGGCTACTGAAAAAAAATTAATCAGCTGAATCAGATATTCAGTTCACAAACAGTTTGAAAGAATGTGTTCAGGAAAACAAACTGAACTTCTCTTCAATAATGTCTATATACCTGAACACCTCCATGTATCTTCCAGTTTGGGTTTTGAGTCTTTTTTGAGTCATAAAGCACAAGTTTCAGTTATTAGTGTTCAAGTCATGTAATGTTTGGGTTATGACTTATGGTAATCCAGCATCTTATTAAGAAACTAGTCTTTCGTTTCTTGAATTTGCCAACCATTGATTCATGTAGATTCATGAAATGGATATTTTTATGTAATGTGTTTCATGCATTTTGGGACGAAATAAGATATTTTGGAATGTATTTCACATAGAGGAAAGTACGGTCATGTGTTTACTTTTGAATGTAATACACTCTGTGGCAGCCCAAAAAAGAAATGTATATCTCCTCTGTGCAGCTCTTTTTTCATGCTGTATTCATTCCATGATTATTTCATCACATAACTATGCTGCTCCATCAAAATGTACAAGTAAAAATGGTTTCAGCCATGTCTAAAAAGAGGCAATAAAAGCAGCCTGTTCTGTCCAATTAAGGGATTACAGTGTTCTGCATTAAAGGCTTACAGTGTTCTGCAAAGTCCAGCTTCATTTCATACCAAACCCACCTTAGATGTTGGCTGAGTAAGTCCAGTCAATGGCCAGTGCACAACCGGCTTAACTTATCAGTTTTCAGACAGGCCAGACATATTTCACTGCTTGTTTTAAAGGCGTCTGGTTTGGATAACGGTGTGTGATTATGTCCAGAGGTATAACTTGCTTTATTAATGTGTTTCACCCAATGCAATGATTTTTATGTGTCAACTGGTAAGCAGAAGTAAACAACAAACTGTCAGTGCCTTTAAGGCCATTAAATGCTATAATACTGATGTTAGATGGTTTGTTTAGGAGTAAGAACTTTACTTACTGTATGTCCTCTAATTTGATATCTGTGTAAAAATAATTTATGGTGTGTATACCTCTATGGTCCTGGTTTCTGTATATTCCTTTAATCTTGGAAAGAAATAAATGTACAGCAAGGTTCAATGGTTTCCTAATAAGCACCATTTAGAAAGTCGTTTACATGAGAAGTCCTTAAGCACACAGCCAGCCAGTCACACAGGCACACAGGCACACAGGCACACTCCATGCGTATAGTCTACATGGTTTTACGTTCAATTTTTGAATGCGTCTATCAATGGGCCAATGAGCTAATCTTTATTCTTGCCAAAAGTCTAAAAACACAACATGTCCTCTTGAACACATATTTTGGCAGAAGGCTTGCAGCCCAAACAAGGAGAGCTAGACAATCAAAATGTAAAACTTAACTATGGGAGGGGAAAATGTGGTACTCTTCCAAGAAACCCCCTTAGATTCCTTGAACAGGCACTGAAGTTGGCCGTGATAGCAGAAGCAGAGTGCAAGCCCAATTAAAAAAAAACTGAATAAAATAAAAAGTACAGTGAGTGGAGTTTTGGTGTGTTGGATATCCAGTCCTATACTCCTATACCTATATAAAGGTTCCTAAATAAAGATCTAGGATGTACAGTTCTAGGACATCCTGTTCTATGTTTTGTGAAGGCACATCAACTGGTTTGTTAAGAGAACCTAATGTATTTTTTGAGACCTCTCTCTCCCAAGAACTGTACTGGCACCTTCACCAGGACCACTGATGGGTATCAATAACCAGTACTAAATTAGTAATAAATTTGGTACCGACTGGTCAGTATTAAAATATCGATAAGCTGCTGGACAAACTGTGCTGCTATCAGTGTCTATGTAGCATTGATGCATTCTAATCATAGCTGGCATTTTTAAACGGTTGATGCTAAATTGAATCTTTTGGAAAGATGCGAGTGGCGTCCTGGAGATCACCACCACACATTTGTTGACCATACAACTGCTTCTCTGTTATTAAAAATGCAGGAAACTCAGGAGACAATTTAGCTTCTTATTTCTTGTCTTAAGTCACATTTTCCAGTATTTTCAAATTACATCTTTATTTTGTTCACCAAATTATGGAGAATATCATCAGTAAGAGTGTCAATTTTTGTTTGTGAACAACCAGCACTAATTAACTTCCTCTCAGCTCTAGTGTTGTTCATGTGGACCGGCATGATAATTGTTGTCATTTTTAAAATATTATTTAAAAATGTAATCAAAATCACCTTACAAATAAAGACATTACACATTTTCATGCTTTTGTCTGAGATCAAGCATTTCAAGAAATGTCCTCAAAAAAGTTTTCCAATTCTGCTTCTGATTAATTGTCACAAAAAAACTCTAATTTCACAGTTTGTTAACAAAATAAAGAGTTCAGGACGATCTCAAATCTATGTGGTCAACTGTCAGTAATCTATGCGAGCGAAAGTTAAATACATTACATTTTCCGTCACTGATCTGACAATGTATTTCTTGTAAAAATGACACTTTGGAGGACAAAGGGAAGACTGTTGGAGTCGTTCCAAACTGTCACTGATCTAATAAAGGTTTCTGATGAAAACAGACTGACTGCCATGCCCTCCATGTAGCTCTGCTCCAGGTGGGGAAAAAACACAAGAAGAAATAGCCTTATCTGGACTGTTTAGGTTCTTCTGTAGAGCAGGACAATGAAGAGAAATCGCATGCTTCTGGAATTCATGAGCATTTCTGGCAGGCAGAACATTTGCTTTTAGTGGCATGAGATGTTGGCTTTCTCTCTCTCTCTCTCTCTCTCTCTCTCTCTCTCTCTCTCTCTCTGTCTCTCTCGCTCTCTT
>JBBJLS010071349.1:0-11174 GCA_037577275.1 Bryconaethiops microstoma | reverse complement strand
TCTCTCTCTCTCTCTCTCTCTCTCTCTCTCTCTCTCTCTCTCTCACACACACACACACACACACACACACACACACTGCCTAAAAAGAGTTCCATTGTCTGCTGGCTGCTTTTGTGGTTGCAGAAGAAGCAGAGGGGGATCCTCTAAGCCATGTTAGCGAGACTGACAGCTTCATAGAGTTGAGAAAGAGTGATGGTGAGTGAGAGAGAGAGGGAGAGAGGAGTTTGAAATCTGAAAGAAAGAGCCTCTTGGTATTTTTGCAGCCGCTGGCTGGAGAAAGCTGTCCAACCCTGTGCTGCTTCCTGGCTCTCTGCAGGCACTCAGGATTCCCCCAGTGAGTTCTGATAATTCTTGAGGACACTGTGACTTGTGTGTCTCAAGCAAGGCAAACCCCAACCCAACAAGCTTCACTAATAATGTGTAGGTCCCCCTCATGCAAAACAATTCCGACCTGTCGATGCATGGACTCCATAAGACCTCTGAAGGTGGTGCTGTGGTATCTGTCACCAAGACGTTAGGAGCACACCCTTTAAGCCCTGTAAGTAGCATTTGTCCAGCACTTCTCACAGATGCCCAGTCAGATTGAGATCTGGAAACCTGCACTAGTTTTGCAGTGTGGCAGGGTGCATTATCCTGTTGAAAGAGGCCACTGCCATCAGAGAATTGTTACAGACCAAGTACACCCCTTCATGGCAATGTTTAAGTAAGTGGTACGTATCAAAGTAACCTCCACATGAATACTATGACCCAAGGTTTCCCAGAGCATCACTCCGCCTCTGCTGGCTTGCCTTCTTCCCTCTTCCCCGAGTAAGTGATGCACACACACCTGACCGTCCACATGTTTCCGTTGACCAGGGCAGCTTCCTCCATGATGCAGTTTTTATGCTCACATGCCTATTGCAAGCGCCTTCATCAGTAGATATTTCAGCATGAGCATTCTGACCACTTTGCAGCTAGGCAGTGCCATACACAGCAAGCTGAATCCCACTTTGCGTTCTGACAGCTTTCTATCCTAGCCAGCACTGACTTTTTCAGTAATGTGTGCTACAGTGGCTCTTTAGAGGGATCAAACCAGATGGACTAGCCTTTGTTTGGGGTGTCCATGACTTTGATTACCCAGTCATCTAGGTAAGTGTTTATTGTTATTTCAAGCATTTACACAAGTACACAAGTACAGTTCCTCTAGAATTATGGCGCAGATGACAAAAGCAGAAACAGTACCATAACAGTTTTGTGTCAGATACTGTATTCTAGCAGTCAAGCTGTTAAATGCGCAAAAATGCAAATGTTTTTAATAACTTTAAAAATAGTGTGCAGCAATATTATGCAGAGGTTGCCCTAAAAACATCAGCAACAGGTTAGCAACAGGTATATAAATAATGGTTTGATGTATGTTTACGAGATAGTGTCAGATTAGGTGTGATTTGTTTATGAGGGAACGTGTGTGTGTGCTCAGGAGAAAGTACAGTTCAGTTGCAGTTCTGATTTAGGACATAGTTGGACATGTTGGTGGCTTTGCGGATGCAGTGTGTGGTGTAGATGCCTGTGACAGAGAGGGGGAGAGACACCGATGATCTTCTCAGCTGTCCAGTTTATCCACTGTTGGGTTTTGCAGTCTGAGTTGGTACAATTGGTACAATCCCAAACCATGCCAGGATGCAGCTACAGCTCTGTAGGCCCTCTATAGAACATGGTGAGGATGGAGGGGTGGGCTTTCTTGGTAGTGGAGCTGGTGTTGAGAGTCCATATAAGGTTCTCGGTGATGTGAACACCAAAGAACTTAATGCTCTGGACAATCTTCAGAGGAGCTGTTGCTGTTCAGTGGAGAGTGATCATATGCTCTCCTGAAGTCAACAACCATCATGTTTGTTTAGTCCACATTCGGAGACAGGTTCTTGGTTCTACACCTGTCCATGAGCCATTATACCTCCTTGCTATATGCTGCCTCTGCATTCTCACTGTTCAAACCCACTACGGTTGTGTTATCATACTGGTTGAATTCTCCAGCAGTCTGTCTGGGTGTGAGATTTGAAGTTTATTGATAACCCAGCACATTCTTTGCATTAGTGTTAGGTGTAATGTGCAAGTGACTATCAGTTTAGTGGTAAATTCCTGTAGCAAATAAAATGGTCAACATTTAACAGTCAAAAACTCCACCAGCAATGACTAGTAACTAGAGACAAGCACAGTACTCATACACTATTTAATATTGGTATACACACACAAGCCCCCTCTTCAAGCCTTCCTACACAGAGTTACATTCCTACTGGCTTGAAACACAGAGAATCCATCCAGCACACTGTTGCTGAGATATGTTTCCATTAAAAAAATAAGGCAATCTCTACACTCACATTAGGGTCCGATATGGTCCAGTTTATTGTCCAGGAAGCAGACATTTGAGAGAAAAATGAATGGGAGAGCTCGCTTGGAAGGGTCAGCTTTTAGCCTAGCTTTGAGCCTTCTTCGTCTTCTTCATCATCGTCATTATCATCATCATCATCATCATGCATTATTTGCAATGTCCCCTCCCTGAGTCAGTAGCACCAGGTAATGTCTAGGTCTGGAGTCATAGTCCCTGTAGCAGACTGAGATTGGATAGTTTCTCCAGCAATAAAGCAAAGTCTGACAGTGATAGATATGACAATGTAGTATAAGACAATGATCAAAGTCTTATACTTGTCCACGTTTCTTGCTTCAAGAACTCTAGAACTTCAAGGACTGACTGTTCACTGCTACCTGATATTTCCCACCCTTTGAATGGTGCCACTATAATGAGTTAATCAGTGTTCAGTTCACCTGTCAATGGTTTTAGTGTTGTATATACGCCAGCTGCACTTCTTTACTTTGTTTGAACATTTCATAGTAAATAGATTAGTATAATCAATAAAAATAGGACAAAAAAAGCAAAAGTAAATTTTTACACTGACTTCCATTATAAGTTATGAGAATATTTAATTTTTTTTATTGCTTCTTTTTTAGACATCATTTATAGTTTTGTTGTTGCATATGGTCAAGCACGAATGTTTGCATTGTTTTTTAATTACGTTTTTCTGAATTTTCTCCCCAATGTAGTTGTGTCCAGTTCTAACCACTTGCTAGGATTCCCCCATCTGAGCGTACAACCAATTGTTGTATCTACCCATGATGTAACTATATATATATATATATATATATATATATATATTTTTTTTTTTTTTTCTTTTCTTTTTTCTACTGCTACCTGGACAGCTCAGCTCAGTTCTTGAGGAGAACGTTAACACTGTACTGTCTACTCTGTACTACACCAATTCTGTTTGCTAAGAGACACCTGCGCTAGCTAACATTTCAAGGGATCAAGCTAATGATGAGGGATAGCGGTCATCCTCCAGAAACAATTCTGCTATTCCTGTAGTGCTCTCTTGGCATTGCTGGGGATCAAACTTATGATTTTCTGGTAATGGGACCAACCGTTTCCTTTCTTACCCATAGCATATCAGTGCTATCCTACCAAAACCTCATATAGTTTAAAACTGCAAAAAGCCATCTTGTAGTATTAATCCACTGATTTCAAATGAAGAAATATTTTTGATGATTTCATGTGCCAAGATACTGTTGAAAGTGCCAGCTACCCTTAATGTTGTGTTAATGTTTTATGATCAGTAATTCCGATAGAAATGGTCATAAGTTATTTGGAATAAAATCAAGTGTGTTAAGGTTGAGTACATTTTTCCTCCCATAGTCCCCATTTTTTGTTATGGCATGGTTGAAATTAAAATAGACATCACATAATACTATATTATATTACACTGTTCTATAGTGTATGCCATTCTGTACTAAATACTATTCTATATCTGTGGTATACTGTATACTACAATACTATATTCAACTAACTATGAGGTGCTAGGAATAGGCATCCAGTCCAGTCTACAGGGCTCTTATCAGCACCCACATGCACACACACATAGAAGGAGAGGGCAGCCTGAGGCGGAAGGGGTTTGGCTTGTTAATAAGAGGAGTGTTTTTTTCTTGGGTATATTGGTCAGGCTGGACTGATTGATATTTATAGGCTGTGGGAATATGAGTGAAGAAGATATTCCTTGATATTCTCTTCCAGGTATTCACACTCTGTGCTGTGCTTCAGTCTCAAAGGCTGAAATAAAACACGAATCGAGCTGACCCAGATAGTAGGACCATGCATTTACTCAGGTTGCTCAGATGGCATCTGTGGCACAATGATTACTAGTAGCTAAAAATAAACAATTTTAACAGTGTGTTCTTGTGTTTGTGTGTGTGTGTGTGTGTGTGTGTGTGTGTAGCAGTGAGAACTGATAGTGGTCAGCTGTCTCATTAGTTATATCATTAGAGTGCACAGCTGTGCATTGAGGAAAAGATTCTCAGCACATCCTGTTCTGTTTGCTATGATCTGAATAGCTGTGTATTTATATGCCAATCAGAGAACTAGAGAAGGCATTCAAGCATTGTATTGTTTGTGTATCACCTGGAAAGTTTGTTTTAAACATGCAGTGCAGTACTGCTTCTCCCACAGCTTGCTTACAAATCCCCATGTAGATCTGCTGCGACATTTTACCCTTACATCCATCTGTTACAGTCTTTCATACCTGTAAAAATGTATGATGGAAAGGTGGTCAGTACATGCCAGGGTTGTTTATGCATTGGCCTCTGCTTTGCAATTCTGTGTTATACTTTATTTTGTAAAAACTATTGCGAGGTCAGAAAAGCTTTGCAGAACGAAAGCAAAAAAAGCCCATTCGCTATAATGACAAATAGACATTTGAACAACCACATGAATGACGAGAACATTCTAGAACAGTGTTTCCCATCCCTGGTCCTGGAGGCCCCACAGCTCTGCACATTTTAGAGCTCCAAACAGTTCTAACTAATCAAATAATTAACAATGCGGTGAGTGGGTGTAGGTGTGGGAGAATATTGTAAATATTGTATTGTAAATGGGGAACAGTGATTCTAATACAGTGTAAATCAGGAGCGGATCATTTTAGGCCAGTGTGAATGGTGGGTGAACATTATAGCAAATTGTAAAGCAGAGGTTGTTCTATTACAGTGTGAGTAGGGAATAGAGTTTTCTAGAAGACTGTGAATGAGGAGGAGATATTTCTAGAGTTTCATAAATGCAGGAGACCATTTCACAACAGAATAAGTGTGGAGAACATATTCGAACACATTCTATTGTGATAGGATTTAGGGGGTCCTCTAGTACAGTGTGTATGAGCTATAAAGCATTCTATGACCATGTGAATGAGAGGAAGCATTGTAGAAATTTGTGAATGGGAGAGCTCATCCTAGAACAGTATAAATAAGCCAGAACATTCAAGAACATTGTGAAAGGGGGAACATTCTAAAACAGAATAGATGGGGAGAACTTTTTACAACAGTGTTTCCCAACCTTCTTCCTGGAGCCCCCCATGTGTTTTTCATGCTCCTAACACATCTGTTCCAACTAATTCACAGTGAGGGTGTGTAAGTGAAGGACAGAGCAGTGTGAATAGAGAACAGTTATTCTAATACGGTGCAAATCGGTTGCAAATCATTCTAGATAATCGTTCACGTTGGAGAACATTACAGAACATTGTGAAGGCAAGGTTGTTCTAGTACAGTGTGAGTAGGGGACATAGTTTTCTAGAACATTCTGAGAGGGGAAACCTTCTAGAACTCCGTGAATGAGGAGGAGAAGTTTCTAGAATAGTACAATTGCAAGAGACCACATTTTCGAAAACATTCTATTATTTTATGATTTAGGGGGTCCTCTAGTGCAGTGTGTATAAGGTATAGAGCATTTCATGACCATGTGAACGAGGGAGAGCATTGTAATAATTCGTGAATGGGAGAGATCATCCTAGAACAGTATAAATAAGTCAGAACATTCTAGAACATTGTGAATAGGTGAACATTCTAGAACAGAGTAGATGGGGAGAACATTCTAGAACAGTGTTTTCCAACCCTTGTCCTGGAGCCCCCCGTCCTGCACATTTCATGCTCATAACAACTGCCTCAGCTAATTAAAAACCAGCGAAAAAGGGTGGGTGAACATTACAGAACATTGTGAGGGAGAGTTTGGCCTAGTACTGTGTGAATATGGGATAGAATATTCTCTATTGTGGATGAGGAGGAGATTCTAGAATATTGTAAACACAAGACATAATTTCAGAACAGAATGAATAGGGAGAACATTCTAGAACACTATTCTATTACGGTGCGATTTAGGGGGTCCTCTAGTGCCGTGTGAATGAGGCATAGAACATTCTAGAACCGTGTGAACGAGGGAGAGCAATGTAGAACTTGTGAATGGGAGGAATCATTCTTGGACTGTACAAAAAAGCCAGAACATTGTAGAACAGCGTGAATGAGGGAGGACATGCAAATGGACAAAACATTCTAGTACAGTGTTAATTTGCAGGGAGCAGAACATAGGGAGAACATTTCTGTGCAAGTTTGAATAAGGGATCTAAAAGAGCTTGAACATGGGAGAACAGATAGACACAGTTTGTTGGTGTTGCTGGAGAACATTAGGTCGTTGTACTGTGGTTTAAAGTTTTTTAAAATATATATTATAAAATAATCTTTACTGGTTTATGGAGGTGCTGGTCAAGGCTGACACCTATTCTGTACCCTGTCTCTTGCTTTCTCGCTCTCTCTCTCTCTCTCTCTCTCTCTCTCTCTCACTCTCTCTCTCTCTCCCCCTCTCCCACACAGTAAGAGTGAGTATGTGAAAGCTTCTTTCATGCCGATGTGAAGTGAAGACGTGGCAGTGGTGGAATAGAGCTCTAACGTGTCTTTCCGATAAACGCACAGGAAGAGTAAATATTTGTTCCCACACGGTTTTCACAAGGCCATCCTGTTCAGCTCCTCACTACCTCATTCACTGTCCTCTCTCTGCCTCTATATCTGCAGTTTGCTGTTATAAATAACACACTGTAAATTATGTGTGTGAACAAGTATGACAGAGTGTTCTGTCTATGTGTGTTTACATGTAGTTTTTCTATTTTCTGGAGGAGAAATAGTTTTCCCTCTCCGCTGAACAATACAGAGTCAGATTAGCCAATCTGTGTGCATGATTGGAGTAACAGCTGCCCCTATCATACACACACTCAACAACACACACACAAACACACACACACACACACACACACACACACACACACACACACACATACTAAATATTGACATAATTGCTGGTCTCATCCTAAATCTAACGTGAACAGATTAGGTTACATAAAGGAAGAGCTTTATGGGCTTTATGGTCTTTTCTTCCGTTTTTTCTTTTCTTCTCATCATCATTGTCATCTCTCTCTCTCTCTCTCTCTCTCTCTCTCTCTCTCTGTCTCTCTCTCTCTTTCTCTCTCTCTGCAGGATGTCTGTTTCTGTGTTTATTCGAGTCATGTTGTTGTGAGTAGTTGTATTCATCGTCTCTGGTATGAAAGCATATAAACACACTCGGCAGGACTAAGTGTGTGTTGGCTGGCCAGAATCCACAGCCTCCCACTGAGCACTTTACTGCTATCACATCCAATCTCACAAGCTCAGCAGAAGAGTGTTATAGAGCTCTCACATCAGGCAAGGAGAAATGTCCTTCATCAACCAATTTTTTTTAAATTGTGGCCAAGTTCTTTATTACTTACAGTAATATAAGTAAGTTTAGTTAAGCACATTTATTTTATGCACAAAAAAGAACTGACAGACAGAGGTTTAGATAAAACAACTAACTGCTCAAGACATTGGTGCATTTCAGTCTCTTGTAGTAGTGACTTCCATTCCATCTCATTACAGTGGAACTAGGTGGGCTGTTTGAGTTAACAGTGTGTAGGGACAATAAAATGGGATGGACTTCTAATAAAAAAGCAAGAACCACTCACACTATTAGTTTTGACTATTCAGTAAGCAGTAAATATGTGAAAATGTAGGCTTTCTGTCTTCGAAACTGTTTGTTGTTAGTGGCAGTGTATTGTCTTTGTAAGGACGGGCGGGCACTAAAAAGGTCTGTCTTTATTCTCAGTTCTTAAAGGTTCTTGTCCAGTTCTGCAAAATCAGTATTTTCATGCCCAATACACTTTAATACCGAAATAACAGTATTTATTCAGTACAAGCCTTAGTCTCTCACATGATCAGTGGAGAGAGGAGGAAATCGTTTGGAGTTTAGCAGAGTTAATATTGAGCTTAATGGATGTGCAGAGATATTAAATTATCAGGAATACAGGATTATTTAAAAAAATTTCAGCGGTACTTCTCACGTGCCTGTGTGTGTGTATGTGTGTGAGAGTGACTGTGTGACTGCCTGTCGTTGTATGTTCTCTGTGATTCTCTTTGATTTTTCTTTGCTCTTAGATCTCCCACATCCTCCTCCCCTCTTCCTCTGGGTGCCTCATTGTTTCAGGGCAAGAGCTGAAAAATGGTCTAATGTCCTTAATGTAACCTTTCTCTCCCTCTCTCTCTATTTCAATCTCTATCTCTCTCTCTATCTGTATCTCTCTCTCTTGTTCACACACACACACACACACACACACACACACACACACACACACACACATATGCACACACATGCACACACACACACACACACACACACACACACACACATGCACATAGGGGCAATTTATCATCTCCAGTTCACCTGGCATTCAAGTTTTGGACTGTGGGAGGAAACTGGAGCACCTGGCAGAAACCCTGCTTATGATATGACTTGAAATCGGATTGTGCTGTCATTGTAATGAAACAGACAATACTGACGATAATATGTATCATAATAACAATATGCATCACAATAACAACAAAATATCGTTGTATTGCCCACCTCTGACCAGAACCTTAACCATTTCATTACAGTGTTGAACAGAGACCAAATGCTTTGTCACAAACAGAGCATAATCAGGCCTGTTTAAATAGATTTCCCACTTGTGGGACTCATAAAGGTTTATTGATCTTATCTTTAGTGCAGTGCAGTGTTACGAAAGATCATTGATGTTGTAAATGTGTTTTTTTGTCAGATGTCAGACTCCTGAACCCCCCTGTCTCCACCCAAATGTAGACCCTCTTAAACCCCATTTAGTGCCCTCAGCCCCGTCTCTCCAGACATTGCACATAATTATGCACTGACACTTTGTACTTTGTACTCTGCTGCAGATACTAAGCGTTGTTTGCACTGAACCTTTGCACATATACACTGAGCACTGAACAAATACAGTATACTCTTGCACATCAATGGCGTCTTGCACTGCACTCTACTACCTCAGTATGTATCTGCCGCTCTCTACCTCAAAGTATGTATGTTGTCACCTGTTACACTGTCTCGTTTTACTTTTTGTCTTCATGTCGTATGTCGTGTGTGTTTGTGTTTTTGTGCACCCAGGACTGTAAGAAACGTAATTTCGTTCAATCATATACTGTGTTTGTGAATGGATGACAATAAAAGCCAACTTGACTTGACTTGACTATTGCCAACCCTTAGTTCGACCACCACTCCAGTATTTTAAGGTGTGTTACAGTGATCACTAGCCAGGCCTACTTTAGTGAAAAATAGTCATACAGAAACACTAAGCTACCTCATAGTAATGTTTAAAACGCATTTATATCAACTTTATACCTTTCTCACTCTGTCCTGCCCTGTGTTTGTGTTTTTTTGTATTTTCGGATCCTTATAATAAAAACCCCACACTTCTTCATCTCTTGTATGTTTTGCAAGAAAATACCGCACTTGCTAGTAGCATGCAGCTATTGCAAATGGTGGTATGAGCTTATCTGTGCATATGCATGTGTGTGTGTGTGTGTGTGTGTGTGTGTGTGTGTGTGTGTGTGTGTGTGTGAATGATCTCCAGATAGATTACATTCACAGATAAGGAGGGCTGGATACGGTACAGCAGCATCAGTGCATTTGATGTGTCTCAGCTGTGAAAAGCCCATTGTCAGTTTTATCATGGCCTCTTCATTCTGGACTCCAAACAGGAGGCGTTTGCGTTGCTCTGGATATCTGTTTAACACACCTCGCAGACCACCAGTCTCCATCTCTCTGTCTGAACTTTCTCCAGGTTGTCATGCAGCATGTTAGAATGGCATCAAGAACAAAACAATGCTTTCCCATTACCTGGTATCCTCTTACAGTCGTCCCTGATCACCTCTCCATCTGATCTGGGCGCTGGAGTGTAGTGTATCAGTAAAACGCTCAGTGTGGTCCAAACACAGAACAGCATTACTGACTGAATACAGACACAGCAGGGTGGAGTCTGTTTCACTTATGCATATATTACAGTTATGCCCCTTTTAATCCCAAAACAAAGTAAGCAGCACGACCTTGGCAAAAACAGTGTGTGTTCACACGCAAAGCCGTAGCTCGCTGTAGTCACGAGCTAGATCAGAAAAATGAGCTAATGCTGACAATCTGATCAACGTTTAAAACCGAGGAGATTTGAAACATTATAAAAAGAAACAGTAACTTCTCATAGACTGTTTTGTTGACTTCATTTGTTGTCATTACAGAAAAATTCAAGGAAATAAACTGCTGCCAAATGGGATGGCTGGCAGCCTGGTGGTTGGTGACCTGCCCAGAAGGTTGTGGGTTCGAATCACAGGACTGCCAGTGGCACCACTGAGGTTCTGTTGATCAAGGTACTGTCCCCACACACTGCTGCATTGCTGGTTGCCCGCTGCTTCACTTGGTGAATGGGTTAAATGCAGAGAAAGAATTTCACCTAGTTGACAAGTGACAAATGGAACATGTTACACTTTAATAGCATGTAGTGAAGGGCCCAGTTCTGTATGTGTGTGAGAGAGAGACTGGTGCTATATATGAGACTTAAAGAATTATTTAGCAACATCAATAAACACAAAGAGCTCAGAGTCGGTATTTGGGTTATGGATGACATCTACATTTACATCATTATACGCTTTTATCCAAAGCGATTTCCGTTCCCTACCTATAGGGGGCAGTCTCCCTGGAACACCTTGGGGTTAAGGGTCTTGCTCAGGAACCTAGTAGTGGTGCTGAAGGTAGGATTCAAACCCGTGACCTCTTGGTCCAGAGGCAAGTATCCTACCCACTAGACCACATCACCTATTGCTCTGATGACAGCTTTGCACACTCTTGGCATTTTATCACTCAGATTCATGAGGAATCGACCCGGAATGGTGTTTAATTAACAGGTGTTTCTTCATCAAGAGTTCATTAGTGG
>JBBJLS010071348.1:0-11174 GCA_037577275.1 Bryconaethiops microstoma | reverse complement strand
AATCTCTCTCTCTCACTGCCTTCTGTTCCTTTTCTGTCTTTCACTTCTTCTCCTTCTCTTCCATCTCTCTCTCTCTCTCTCTCTCTCTCTCTCTCTCTCTCGGCCAACTTTGCAAAAAACGAACATTTCTATAGCAACCGGTCACCATGGAATGATTTTCTCCAGGGAAACGCGGCTTAATTCTCTGATGACGTCACAAGCGTGCACACACACACACACACACACACACACACGCGCGCGCGCGCACAGATCGATGGCTCCGGTTCAGTGGTTTTTCACTGTAAGCCACACACACACACAGCTGCACGCTGCTCTGTAACTGAGCCTGCACACGTTCAGTCACCTGTAGCCTGTCTTTGCTCTATAGGTCTTTCTTTCCTCTGTCTGTCTGCCTCTTTGTTTGTTTTCACTTTTACATATGGCAAATATGGGTCAAAAAAGAGCAGTTCCCTGATTGGTCTTTCATTTTCACCTGGAATAGTAGAAAATTTACTAAGCTGTTGTAGCTTCAGCTGCTGTTTCTAAAGACAGCAGAGAACATCAGAGTACCATTAGGGCCCTGTGGTCCCAATATTCAGCAGGAACCAAAAACCACCAAGCTGGACCCTCCGGTACTGGGTCAACAGTCCACAGGCACAAGTCTATTTGTTTTGTATTGGAGGTTCTAGGTAGCTGCAGCTTCAGTGAACTCAGAATAGGCTTTCCAATAGGGTTCTTGGCTTGGATGTACAGGTTTAGGAAAATCTAGAAGTAGCATAAAGCATTTATCTCACATCTCATACACAAAGGGTATACACTGAAAGGCCCTTTAAGGAACCAAAAGTGGTTCTTCTCAAGATAATCACTCCAAAGAACCCAATTTCAGTGCCAAATTGCATGACCACTGTAGATTTTCCAGTCACTTCCTTTTATTTCTCCAAGACTAAGTTCTTCTGAAATAATCACATTACACACTCTTCGATCAGTCTATTTGGGGAAAAAAGGATGTTAGAAATTAATTGCTCATTACTTTGAATGACTGGTGGATAATTAGAAAACTAGCTGGTGAACGTTTAATGAAAGTCAGAGAATCGAGAGCAGAATGAGGCCTCTAACGACTGGGAAGGTTTAGTTAATTAGTGAATTATCATAGCGGGAAAGGCAAGGAAAATCATTTTCTGCTTAATATATTGAAATCACTAAGTCTGGTCTTCCCCCCCTTTTTACTAGAGGCTTGACACTGAGGAGTTCTTTGAGTTTGACTTTGAGACTCACTCAATTTCACTTGATTTTGAGGGTAAATCCTTCATTCGGAAATTCCACAATTCCGTAATTCCCTACACTTAATGCCCAAACCATTTGCGAGACTCAGCTCCAAGGTTGGGTATTCCTGGACAGGGATCAAGCCTAGTCCTTGATTACACTTCTAAAAGAAAATAGAGATTCTCCATTCAGACTTTTTAAAAATATACTATATTGATACTGGAGGAAATTACTTGAGTCCTCCACATTTAATCCATTCACCTGAATGAAGCAGTGGGCTGCTGATAATGCCGCTCAGGGATCAGTGTGTGGGGATCGTAGCTTGCTCAAGGGTACCTCAGTGGTGCCACTGGCAGTCATGGGATTCAAACCCACAGCCTTCCGATCCCTAACCACCAGGCTACCGGCTTGACTCCCTTCCAGTCGACTGACCTCAGATGTTATAAAGCCATAATATGGTTTCACTTACTCTACCCAGTGCTGCACAATAAATCATTTGAATATTTTCCTGATATTTTACTTCTTGAAGCAGCAATATTATGGACAGACACAATCACAAACAGCCTCAATAATAAAGTAAAATGTTACATTTTTAAACTACATTTTTATTCATTTATAGATTTTACATCATTTGCACTAAGCATACCATTTATTTTACAATAATATCATTCAAATCATAATTAAAAATAACGTACAATTTATTTGTATTGAACTTATTAAATTATTTTAGTTTTTTTCTGTGAGTGTAATGGTATTAATTTGTTGTTTTTATTTGTACTGTTGTTTTTTTCTTTTGTTACAAGCATAATAACAATTCATAACAATATTAAATTCATGATTACCAAAAATAATAAAATACAAATGTAACTATTAATTGCATTACTATTTGTAACATTCTCCCTACCTTTTCCCAGTTTCCTAGCCTTTCTGATGTTCTCCTGTCTTTTCCCGTCAGTGTTTCTACCTGTGTCTTGTTCCTGTGTCCCCCCGACCCTCTGTGTTTCTGTCTATGTTTGCTGGTTCTCTGTTATTGCCTCAGTGTTCCTTGGCTCATTTTTGCTCTGTGTTTTACATCAGTTTTACTCAGTTCAGCTTTTGCTCATGCTTGTTCCAGATTCTGTGTTTCAGTCCCAGTGTTTTCCTCTTGTGTTCTGTTCATTTTTTGTCTCTGCAGGTCTGCTCAGCTCTGGCCTGTCCTGGATGTAGCAAACAAGACTTTGTTAGACAAGGCGGTGCGATGATGGCTTGGACAAGGGAGGAGGCTAGTTTACAGGAAGGCCAAGAACTACTGCAACAGCTTCAGCTCATCCGTGGGGTGAGCAAGAGGGCCAGGAGCAGCCAGCTGGCCAACCTTTCCTGTGACATCCTGCAGATCAGGAAACAAGGCTCTCTCCCAAAGAAACATTTTGGGGGAGAACTAAGGGGATCAGGCTTTGGCCAGGAGGCTCAAAAGGAGTGCAAGTAGCAGAATGAGACTGAAGATGCCAGCTAAGGAATCTTCCAGTCCCTCGTGCCTCCTTGGTCATGAACTGTGGTGGTCTGACTATTCCTCAGAGGACAAGGCATTGCTGGAGGTTGATGTCCTCACCCTCATCACAGCTGAGGAACTGGTTCTCCTGGGAGAAGAGCCTGCCAGAGCCATTCCTCATGCAGCCCCTTCTCCCGCACTCATCATCCTAGAGGACACCACCAAGCTGGCTCTGCTCAGTCTCCTGGTCCCCCATTCGTCACCTACCCTGCCTTCTAGTTCCCTGTCGTAACCCCCCAGCCTCCTGCCAACAGCCTTCCAGTCTCACTGTCCCCAGCTGATGGTTTCCCAGTGTCTCTGTCTCCTGTTTTTCCATTATTTCAAGTTTCCTGTCTGTCCATCACTTCAGTCCCCTGTTTTCCACCTTTGTTTCATATTTCTGTTCATGTCTCTGTTCCTGGTGTCCAGTCTGCTGTCCTGCCCCCTGTCCTGTCTGGTGTCTAGTCTCTGGCTCAGCCCCCTAGTCCTGTCTTTTGTCCCATCCTTTTTCCAGCCCGCTGTCCAGTTCCCAAATCTGTCTTCTTTTCTGTTTCAGCTTTCTGTCCCAAACCCATCTCCTGTCTTACCGCTGTCTCCTGCCACAGGCCTCCCCTTTTGCCAACTCCCAAAGCAGGTTCATTTTTACACCCCTGGAATTGTGCTCTTAGAAGGCAGATTTTATAACATTCTTTCCGTCTTTCCACTTGTTTCTTAGCCTTTGTTATGTTCTCCCACTTTTCTTGTCTATGTTGTCGTTTACCACTGCCAAGTGAGTTTGTTGTCTTTTCGATGTCAGTCCCCACACTAGCCATGCCTCCTCCTCAACCTTTGTAGGTTGTTTGTGTTATCAGACAGAACCCTGGTGGAGTGCTAACTTCATCTCTGGTAGAATCCTGGTCTTCTAGCAGCTGTTCATTTTAAGCATGGGCTTACTCGAATGAGGAACATTTTTTCTTCTGGACTACAAAGCACAGATATACGTTGCTCTGGATAAGACTGTCTGCCAAATACTGTAAATGTAATTTTTTTTTCTCTCCTTTACTTCAATGTTAGTCAGTTCAGTTTTTGCTCATGTTTGTTATGGATTCTGTGTTTTAGTCCTGGTGTTTTGCTCTTGTGTTTTTCTGTTCATTTTTCGTTCTCTGCATGTCTCTGTTCAGCCCTGTTTCTGTTTGCGTTTGGTCTTGTTTTGTTTAGATTCCCCATGTTGATTAATTCTTGTGTTTATTTGTTGTACTTTTCTTTTGTTATGAGTGTAATAACATACTATTAAATTAATAATCACCAATGATGAAAATGTTAATTTATTAATTATTAATTAATTGATTATTAATTATTCATTTATTCCATCTACTATTTTTATTTGAACTGTATGTTCCTCTCCTACTAAACTAATAATTACCAGTACAATGAAATATGTATATGTTGCCTTTATTTTTTGTTGCATTGTATTTTCCTTTTTATATTTCTTTAGAATGTTAAATTAATATAATAATTGTTTACATTTTGTAAGTTTTTGTACTCGCTCTTCTTATTATGCATGTTATATTTTTATTAAACCGAGGACAGAATAATAGTAAATAAAGGATTCATAAAAGAATATTTAACAATGACATTAAAATCAGATTTCTTTTTTGTGCACCTTTCCTGCATGTACAGAGGGGCTTCCCACAAACAGAATAGGTTTGTGAGGAAAATAAAACAGGAAAACATAAATGCAATTGAAATTAAAAAAAAAAAAAAACATAAATGCAATTGAACTTCTTTATTGAAATGTGCAGAATTTTCAATATGCAGAACTGCCCTTTAATGGTTCCCCAGAGGGGCATATCACACTCCTAATATGTAACAGCATAATTTTTTTTCTTGCGTCTCAGGTTAAATTGCTTCATCTCCGACAAGATGTCAAGCTCATTATCTCTATCAGCCCATGGCTGGGCCATTCTAATGATGACCAAAACAATGACTGACAGGGCCCCACGCGAGACCACAATGCCTCATATATATGGTTCCCTTATACAGTACAACTGACTAAGGCTGCTTAAGTTCAGGTGCACAACCCTCAGAATCCAGAAGTGGATGGTGGACAGAATAAGGAGGACAGGACACTACTTTCTGCACAGATTGGAGGTAGTCTGTAAAAAAAAACAATGGCACCTCAAAGTAGTGTTCCAGGTCCTTGAATGGTGTGGCCAGGCCATGTGCCAGACTGGTCCGTGTGTTGCCCAGGAGCGCTAGATCAGAGAATGAACCATCGGCGCTCCAATCCACGCGCAACCTGCCATTTGCCGCTGTGGAAGAGGAAGAACATACTGACGTGCACGAGACCGGTAATAGCCTACGGTCCGCTGCCATGGCAACCACTAATGATACTATTTGCTCCGTTATCAACAAGTCAGCTAATGCTCCAATATTCTTCTCACTACAACCATGACCTTTCTGATCTTTTCCCATGTTTCTCAAAGGGCTACCATGGAAGGGGACCCCCCTCTGCTCCGCTTTCTGATGCAGCCATGCTTGCACTGAAAAAGTGGACGGTGCAACATCTGTCATTTTCATGAGAGATGACTAGAGATGCGTGTCTTGCTCTGCCATCCATTCATTCATTCTCTTACTCTGATCTTCATGCAACAGCTTGCCCGTGCACCAACCCACACCCCTCCCCAGACAGTCCCAAATGATTCATGTGAGTACGTCATCACCACATGAATCCCCACAGGTGAACAGCAGGGGGCACTCATTGTCGCGCTTAAGCATCACTCCCCTCAGGAGAGGCTTTATTCGTTCTGCAAGAAGCTTAGGCAACATGGGTTGTCTCATTCCCCACCTAATTCACAGCATAAGGTTGTGGATATAGAGTGATGTTAAAGAGCCCACAGCAAGGAAAATCTAGTTTTCTATGGAGAGGTAAGAGTCTGACATACTATGTAAAGTTTCAGAACGCACCATATGCAGAAATTAAGGCTGCTTTGCAAATCAGGTTAGATAGAAGTGACCCAATCAGGACAGAGCTCATTCATGTAGATCTGTCTTAACGGCACACTAATAAAATCAACTAAAGGGAAAAAAGTTTGGAAAATGTTCATGTAAAAATAAATTATTACTGCTTCTGGCACATAAGAGCCACATACATACACATCATAAGCGAACCTCAAGGAAAATAAAATAAAATAAGCGACCTTTAAAAAAGCAGTATTTTAGATAGAGATGACAAGTATCAGTAGCAGGACCATTTCAGCATAAAATCTGATATGGGAAGAAAAAAAGAATGACTCAAAACTAATCCTGTAAAAAATCTTGCCAGAAATAGCATGCACCCACAGTATGTGATGTCATGCTGTTAGTGTTTCTTCCTGTGGGGGTAGTGGAGTGTGAGTAGGCTGTGCTCAAATAGCATATTTCAAAAAAGGGGAGGCCTTTTTTGTTTTATTTCTTTTCCTTAGGGCCCACCTATCACCCCTCTCTCCTTGAACTTAATAGGTTGTTATTGTTACTTTAAGATGGATTTATGTAAATAACTTCTGCTCTGATTATAGAGAAGTTTTGTCCACAGATGTCTGAAGAGTTTACAACCTTCACATATTGTATGAAATGATTTGCCTGATGAATTAGATGTTTTTTATTACAGTTTTAAGAAGTTTTTGGTCTAAAACATATTTGTAAAACCGATTCATGGTGGTAAGGCATGTTGCAAGGCAAAATACCCCCCTAAGAAAACTTCTTTTTGGATTCACAACTGTTATCAATACTACACAACGCTCAGATGGCTTGTGAAGGTACACTGGTTCTTTGTAAAGTAAATAAAATGGCTATTTTTTATGTCCTGGCTCCATTCACCAGTACTATAGACAAATCTGAGCGGGTAAGCTTCCCTAGAACAGAACATTTCACACCAAACTACTCTGAATGACTTTGACCTGATTGACAGATTTATGGAGAAAATTTGAAAACTTCCCTTCATTGCAGCCTTTGGGTGACCTCTCTGAAGTAGGTTCTACATTTCAACACCTATCCTAAAACCACCTCCCACACAGTGCTACAGCACCCCTCTGTACTTGTTTTGCAGACAGGTTGTTATCCAATACCCTTTTCACTTATCACTGTGGTGTCCATTCAGGAGTTAATAGTCTTGTGGCTTCAATCATGAAACCGAATCCATGATGAAAAATGTTACTGCATGAAAGGTGTCATTTCCCATTAGGCCTTAGGGCACAGGGGGGTCCAGGAATTGTTCTTGGTTTATTAGTGCAACCTTAGCCTATTAAATGTCTCTCATTTTCTCTTTCTCTCTCTCTCTCACTCTCTCTCTCTCTCTTTCTCTCTCTATCAGAAGAGACGAGGTTCTTGGGAACAAATCTAAATCATTCTTGTCTGAGATGCAAAACCTGTTGCCTTTGTTTTTTCAAGGAGAACCAAAAAGCGCTCCACTGTAGTTACAAGCCATTGAATCTTTCTGTTACTCTATAAAACCCTTTTTGCTCAGATTGCTGTTGGGGTCGAGCAAAAATGCCATTAATAAATTTTTTGCATCAGGTGTTCCATCAAACTTCCTAAAAAAGGGTTATTCAAGGTTCTTTAGTAAAGGCACTGATTATATAATATCATGACAACTTAAACAACCATGTAAATGCTAAAAATGTTCTTTTCTGGTTCCTCTCTGTAAAGGTTCTAAGATATCCTTTTAGAATGGTTCCACATTAGACCACTATTGTTATGAAAATACACTATTGTAGAGGAGATCCAAATAAACTATTTATGTATTCAAAGGCTTTTGCTAAAGAAGCCATGATGAACAACTTGTTTTATGGCTACACGAGACAAACACTAAAACACTCACTAATCAGGAAACTGCAGGAAAAAAGGCTAAAACCACGTGGGCTCAGCTACTGAAGCGTCGCTCACTAAACTCCCAGCACAAAAATAAATGGAATTACTGAGGGGCAGGACTGCTGGAGGCCTGAGCCTCTGCATTAGCCAGACCAGGGCCTGAGTCCATTTCAAATCTCAGGCTTCTCTGGTGGACCGTGTCGAGTCCATCTGGTCTCAGACCGGTTAGCTGCCACACACCGAGCAACAGGCGGAAGAGCGAGGCTCACACTGGCCACCAGCAGTTCAGGCCATCTGGAGTCTCAAATGACCTCACCTACACTTCATGTTTGTGTGGCGCAGCATCTCTGTTGACCCTCTAAACAGGTCTTAACTTTTTTTTTTATTTATTTGTTTTCACATCTATAGAGTTTTTTCACTACGCAAAGTGCTGTAAATTTTGGTAGCAGAAAAAAACTACTCAGTGGTACAGTTTTAGAGCTTTTGGAAATCAAGAGTGTTTGGTAATGCTCCATTCTATTTACCTTGAAGCAGGAAGTAAGAAAGCCAAGTTCTGGCCAGGTCATCCAATGTTATCAATCCTAGTTGATAATGCATTTAGTGGCATTTTGCCTCTACAAACATTACAGCAACATGCCCACAGATGGAAGTTTGATAAATTATTTGATTTAATGAGACACAAACAATGCAGAAGTGAATTTAAAGTCAGGTTGGTAAGGGTCCTCCGACATTCCAAATGAAAAACCAACTTTATGTGGCATTCCAGTTGAAATTTCCTACTAGAAACTCATAAATTCCCACTTTTCAGTTCAAAAAGAATATGCGGCATAACATTTCCACCTGATTACTTTCAAAAGAGTTTGAAACATTATTTTTTGCTCATATTTTCACACAAGCCAGAAATATAATATGCTTTGTTGTACTCTATGTATGATTCCGTATATTTGTACATTTGTGTGAGTCGGAGCACAGTTTATTCCCTGTCAGAACAGCTAGCTAGATGTTGTTACATAGCAAACATAGCAAATTACTTCAAGAGAAAGAAAACGAAGCCTTGCTCGAGTCTATGCCATAAGCCACTGTTCTGAGAAAGTGAGTTCCAGAACAGTACAATGTTTTGTTTCATTTGCAAGTTAAGCTAACTAGCAAGTAAGGCAGCTATTAGCTGAATTAGATGCTTTAGAGTCATGATGGTTCCAGATGTCTGAAGTACGGGAGAAATGAACTACAACTAGAAGGTTCTGGTTCCGGTATCCATTCACCACATCAAGGTGCTAGTGAGAGTGGATTGGCACATAAGAACTGTACTTCGTCACATACCATACATGGACAAAAGTACTGGGATACACCTGTTTTTTAGGGTTTGGGCTAGGCCCAGTACTTCCAGTGAAGGGCAATCTTAATGCTTCAGCATACCAAGTCATTTTGGTTGGATGAGTTCAATGTGGGAGAACCTGACTGGCCCGCACAGAGCCCTGACCCAAATCCCATCCAACACCTTTGGGATGAACTGGAACGAACCCAGGCCTTCTTCTTCCTCATAAATGCTCTACAGAATGAATGGGCACAAATTCCCACAGAAACTCCAAAATCTTTTGGAAAACCTTTCAAGAAGAGTGGAAGCTGTTATAGCTACAAAGGGGGGACTGACTTTATATTAAAGTCTATGTATTTGAATGCAACGTCATTATAGTCTTTGTTGGTGTAATGGTCAGGTGTCCCAATACTTTTGTCCATATAGTATATGTTGCCATAAAATTGGAAGTAACACAAAAAGCTACAGTTAAAGAGGAATTCCACCAAATTTCAAAATGTCACCAAAATTCAAAGATGATGAAAACAGTCATGCAAAGTAGTTTCACACAAAATGTATAGTTCTATAGAGTTTACATGAAACCCATGGAGCAAAGCAACAGGCAACTGTATTGCAATTGTGTTTGACCCAATGTCCAAAACAATATCCTAGCCAAACTTCCAAATGCTGCAACTGATTTGCACATTGTGCAGATTTACGGACATGGTCCTGGACCAACCAACATAATATAGACACGAGCTACATGTTTGGCAGAAGTCTCATGTTTGCTGGGAAAGATGAGACATTGTTTTGTGATATGTTTTGAGAAGATTTTGTTCTAAAGCATCTTTACAGGCTATTTATTTTCTTTATTATTAGTGGAGGTGTATGCAAAGGGTGCAAAATAGTCCCAAAAGATTTACCACTGTTTTAGCATCATCAATATTACATATAAAAATGTGTGTATGTAGGTTCACTGATCGGTTTGGTAAATAAAATGGCTATATTTGTGTTTTAGATCTCTGGTTTCTGTCCGGTTCCTCCTGTACAGAACCCATTACACATCCAACCATCTCTTTGGAAATGATTGCATGCAATTATGCAAAATTGTGCTGAAAATGTGCAGAAATTTGGAAAGATGGGTGGAAGTCCCCCTAAGTACTTCCCATGGGAGTATATGAATATCACAGTGTTGATTTTTCCTGATTACTAAGATGACAACTTCTTCTAGGTAAAAGAAGACTTGTTTGAAAGACTTGTTTTGTTTGAGTTGAATCTAAGGCACTTGTGTTTACGTGTTCTACAGGTGGGCTAAATCGAGGGTGTATACATACTTACATTTTCTACAGGTTGGGTAAATGGAGAGTGCATATATATTTTGAGGTTCTACAGGTGTTGTAAATTGATGCTGTATATATATATTTAGAGGTTCTATGGGTGGGGTAAATCGCGGGGTATATATATTTTGAGGTTCTACAGGTGGGGTAAATTGGCGCTGTATATATATATTTAGAGGTTCTACAGGTGGGGTAAATTGACCCTGTATATATATATTTAGAGGTTCTACAGGTAAAGGTAAATCGATGGTGTACACATATTTAGAGGTTCTACAGGTGGGGTAAATCAAAGGGGTAAAAGTGGTAAAAGTAAACAATATGGTTTAAGTACGCTAGGGCGCGAGTCCCGTCTCTTAGCAACAACAGATCTAAACACACCTTAGCGCGCGCTGTCAGTCAGGCACGCGGTGATCGCGCTCGGTGCAGTGCAGCAGCAGCATCCTTCCGTTTCCGTCTAACGTGTTAAACAGGCGCGCGCACACACACAGGCGCATTCAGCCAAAGCTCTGCGGCATCCGCGTGCACAAGCGTGCGTTAAACTCGAGACCGGGCGGCATGAGGGGTGGGGATAAGAGAAAGAGGATATTCTTACCTACGGGCGATTTAGATACGGCGCAGCCCATCTGATCTCTCTCTCTCTCTTATTTACTTCCTTGCCCCCCGCCTCTCTTTCTCTCCTCTCCCCTCTTTCTATATATTCTTCTCTTCCTTTCCGCCCTCTCACTCTCTCTCCTCTTCCCTCTTTCTGTATCTCCTTCTCTTTCCCCTCTATCTCCCTAGTCCCGTTTTTTATATATCCCTCTCTTCTTTCTCTCTCTCTCCTCTTTCTATATATCCTTCTCTTCCTTTCCGCTTTCTGTCTCTCCTCTTTCTGTATAGCCTTTCCTTCCTTTCCCCTCTCTCTAATTACCTCTATCCCTCCTTTCCTTTTTCTCCAGTCTCTCTCCCCTCCTCTCCTTATCTATCT
>JBBJLS010071347.1:0-11175 GCA_037577275.1 Bryconaethiops microstoma | reverse complement strand
GCGCGCAAGCCCACCAGCCCCCCCCCCCCCCAAAAAAGGTTTTTTAATTTTGATTCATGTAGGTACTCATTAGTACCACAGCAAAAAAATTATGTCAACTCCCGTTCGTAAATCACTTCAAAATCAGTTTCCATTACCTTTAGCTTCTAACACAATGAGGGCATGCAAAAAACAGAAAGCATCAATGTCCAAAAAGAAAGGCCGTTGTTTGAACATGAAGACAAACGTTAAAAGCATTATCAAACTAGTGGTTTGTACTAATGTAATGAAACCATCAAGCAAGTGGTTTGTTCAAATATAATCTGCAGTGGCTCGTGGGCTGATTGGTATCCTCATACAAACCATCTGTGATAGAACAATCAGCAGTGATTGTAACAAAAAGCCTGAATTTCACAACCATTTCTGCTTGACCTAGTCAGCCCTGTGGTCCTACTCTTAATCAGCACTTCAGCGACATCAACAAAGTTCTTGATCAAGCTTGCTTTAAAGGTGCTCATTTGGGACAGACTTGCACAACATCTTGACCACGACTGCCCTAGAATGATCCCTGTTGTTGTTGTTTGACTGGCCTTTTTGAGTAATAGACCACTGTTGAGTCTGCATTGATTGCAGTTTAACTGAAGGAGGCACTGATGGTGCAGAGAGGGAATTCATGAACACTCCTCTCAACCCCAAACTGGGAAATGGGATGCCATATAAGCCATATGTGCAATAGTTTACCATGTCAAATAACACCACGCATTACGTACAATAACAGACTCAGTATAGAGAACGACTTCAAACCACTATTTACGTTACTAGTAAATAATTGAACTGTAAGTTATTTATCTATAGTATTAATACCCCAGCATTTGTGTCCATGGCATAGTGTATTTCATATTGAGTTTTTTTTTACAGAGTTGATATTTAATTTTATTTAGACTTCTTATTTTATTATATTTTGTTATTGTCTCTGTGTCTGTGCAGTCATAACATAAGATTGCTCTGGGATCAATAAAGTTCTCTGAATCTAAATCTGATTCTGATCTTGACTTATTGACGACTGCAAGCGCCCCAGTTGACCTATCCATGGTTCACCAAACTGCAGAACATCCCATTCAACCACATAGAAACTGACAGGAACTTTGTTCAGAGTTGTTACAAAGAGTTTCCAGTTATAAATACTTTTCCACACAAATGAATGTCACTTGACAACTACTTGCTGCGGCAAATCAAGATTATTCACATTATAAACAACAAATTGTCCAAGACCGAAAACCAAACACCTAAATGTATGTACAGTGTAATAAAAATGTTTTGCATATTTGCAATACCAGATGTTCAAATTGTAACATAAAACTATGACAACATGAGGAAACAAAGGTGGAAAAAGTAACTGCACCTGAAATAAAAACTTGTTTCACATTCAGCGGAAACAAAAAAAACAATATCAAAAAAAGCTTCCAATAACTGGAGACCAGTCCTTCAAATTGCTGTGAAGGAATTTAGACCCACTTTTCTTTGCAGAATAGCTTTAATTCAGCCACGATGGAGTCTTTTATAAAATTCTGTTCAAAGATCTGAAATAATCAGTTGTGATAAATATGCAACACTTTTTATGCCGTTGCAATTTGATGAAAACTGCTACAATTATTCCTCATTAGGCTGAATAGCAGTTCAGTCGATGTTCTATAAAGCTTGTCAAGCCAAGCTACGATTTCTTCAAAAGTGTGTACTTGGGGGCTCAGCATGGGCTGGTCGGTTGGGACGAGGCATCAGTAATCTTTAACACAGAGCGTACTTTTCTGTGTGTTTGAGCCAGTGCTTATTTTTCTCTATACGGTCATTTCTTCAACATCGTTTTATAGGTAAATAAACATCTAGCTTATTACAGCTTCACAGCTCAATCAGATCCCTAAAGACTGCATAACAGACTTATATAGAATTATAATGAAAAATCCCAATAAAAGCTGTTTTACTCTGAGAGTTAGGAGACAGCTGCGGATACGTGTGTTCCTCTTTATGCTGATTTTTATGTCTGCTTCTTCACTGGGATGGACATGAAGGATTTGCAAATCCAACAGGGTTTCTCTTTCACCGCTCTCCAGAAAGCCCGGTTTATGGGCTGCCGTACCAAGTATGCAAAACGGATTCGGTCCCTGCACCTCCCTGCCTCCGCTGCTGTTTGAGCTCACACAAACTGATTTTTGTTCTCATGGATACAGGCCAGGCTGCAGTGCTGCGAGCAGTCGTGAAAGGCTGTGCGATTACTTGCTCACTCGCTCTCTTCTTTCCCTCCCTCCATCTCTCGCTCTCTCTCAGAGGACTGCAGAGGAGCAGTGAGCGCGGACCTGCTGTCTGTCATTGCCTCTCATACTGGTCTATTTTTAGCTCGGTGCTCTATCCAAACCGTTGTGCAAATTAGGCAGAGCACAAACATTTCAGCGAAAAACTGAAAATCTGCACTGCATTATTTCATTCAAGGCCATTCAGAATGTCAGATAAGATATGAATAACTCGTCCTTTCCAAAACCCAGGACTGGAGAGATAAGAGATGAAGTGCCACCACTAAAAGATAACCCAAAGAGGGCAAACCAATCCACGTACATCTATAAAAGTGCTTATGTAACGCATATGCACATACGGAATCGGGCGGGAATGATGGACTATGAGTAATTTTACGAAAGCAATTTTTAAAAAGGGGCAAAATAATTGTTAAGTATCGATATTTTCATGACTTAAAACCATGTGGTTTACAGTAATGTTTAGTATATCTAAGACACTTTCTATTCGTGCTAGAAGGGGGCGACAATTTCCAAAAATGTATCATAGCATGTCTGGTTTTAACATGAAGAAATAAATAATTAAATAGACATATATACAACAGCAAGTTATGAAAACATACAAATGATCACAACAGAGCTCATGGTGGCTCGTGGTTTGTTTGCTCTTTTTAACGCTCCGAGTTCAGACAGAGCGTCAAACTCCAACTGATCTGCACACAGACACACATCCCACTGCGGAGTGTCAGGTGTGAGTCAGGGATAAAAACATCAGCTGCTTTCTCTCTGAAAAAACTTTCTGGTGGCGTTTTCCCTGCGTAGACCAACGACTCACTCACAGCATGACTCACTGCTGCGTATGTAAATGAGCTGTATATAAGACAGAATTGGGGATTCAGATCATGGACTGGAGTGTAGAATGCTTTCAAATTAGAAATGAAAAAAAATGAAAAAATTGTATTTGGATTCAACTGATAAGTGATCCCAAGTCTAAACACACGGGTCATCAAAAAATTGTTTGTAATCATCAGAAACCACAGCAAACTTTTCTAAACCAGATTTTCATACTGATTTTAGATCTGCTTTCAGTTTTTTTCAGTCACATCAACTTTTTGAATTATAGTAATATTAGATTTGTAATAGACTTGCATGCGGTTTTTATTAAACCACAGGCACCAATCAAGTAACTGTTTGAATATTTTCAGTGTGAAGTCAGACAGACTCACACTGTGGCATAGATATAATGATCAGTGTCAGTCAGATCCCACTGTTTCTTCAAAAACACTTATTATATGATTATTATATGATAATCAGCATAAAAAACACCCACATAAATTTATCTCTGATGATTTTGACCTGTTGACCTGTGTTATTAAACTTGATTATATTTTACCATTAACCATAAATGCATCTGAAGAAGCATGTATTTAATGAATTAAAGTAACAAGTTTGTTGGCATTTTGTGCTACCCTTAGTCATGAATTCATAATGAAATTAGTCATCAATTACCTAAATCATCCCATTTGAATTGCATATTCTGAATGTGGGACAATTTGTTTCTGTGTAAGTTTAACAACTATGGCAATTCCATGCTCGTTATCTTCTTTCTGCACAATTTAAACAGGTTAAAGGGTTCATTACTGGAACGCTCTAGTATCTAATGACTGATTTACTGCAAACGCAGATCATGTGAAGATTATTGTATTCGTAAGCATAGGCTCCAAGCCAGACTCTCGCTTATGTTTGCAGACGAAATGTCGGCCGTCATTAACTCGTCGAATGTAAAGATATTTCACACAGATGGTCAGCCATACACTTTGATGATGTCTCTGCATGATGTAACAGGTGACACAGCAATAACCCACATTTTTCACTGCTGGGAGCCAAGCTGAACTCCACGCATAAGCAAACATGGATTTTGCTCAGTCTGTTCCGAGCTCTGCCCAAGTAAAATTCCAATGTGACAAGCTGGGTTAAAGAAACGCAATTGCTAACCATTAACTGCGAGCGCTCACCCATGTTTCCAATGCGACGTGTTCTTTGATGTGTGCGTGATATGACGTACTTGACCACATTGTGACAGAAACAATAAAGCATAATTGGCACAAAAACAAGGGCTTCAATTCAGTGATTGAGAATCTCATTACCACCCTTATGAATGAAAAACAAAGGCCCCCCTCACCATTCTCTCTCCATGTCTACTGTAATTTAGAAGACACCACATCCCCCTGTTAAAAGCACCAATATTGCTATGCTGTCCGTGTGAGGAGAGGGAAAAGAGATGAGGAGTGCTCTGAAAATGAAATAGCAAGGGGATGTGAGAATGTGTTGAACTCATTGTCTAGGTGCCTAGATCAGGCTATTTGCAGTTTTCCTCTCTGTGCAGCCACACATCAACCACAAGGTACACGTGAGGAGCAGCTGTACTCTTTAGTAGCCGCACTGTAGCCCCAACCCAGCTATAGCCATACTTTGCTGTACTACTTGATCTCCCTTTACAGAAAGACACATCACAGCAGCACTACCGTCATTCCCGTCCATCATTTTTCCCTTTGACAAAATACCTACAAACACTCAAAATTAGGAGTACCAGAACGTGTGTCCAGCACGGTTTGGTACTCCCCTCCTCGAACACACTCAGTGAACCTGCCAGTTAACAGGTGAGTGGAACCGGGAGTGTCTGAGCAGGGAAATCACCGCACTGTTCTGGGCGTCGGCCCTCCAGGACTTAAATCATTGTGAAATAAAACTCCTTGTACATATATTTTCAATCAGAACATCCCAATAAAAGTGCCAGAACGGTCCACTTGGAAGATAAACCACTTTTGGTTCCACAAGAACCTTTCAACAGATGAAATGAGATGAATAAGTGTAAAGAACCTTCTTAAAGTTTACACGTCCATGCGAAGGTTCTATATCAGCATGATGTAAAGGTTTTATACTGCGATTACACAAAGGTTCAGTACCAGAATGGTGCAAAGTTTCTATACTAGGATGATGTAAATATTCTACACCTGAATGATGTAAATGTTTTCTACTAGGACGATGTAAAGATTCTGTATCAGGATGATACAAAGTTTTATACCTGAAAGACATGAAATTTCTACTCCAGGAAGATGTAAAGATTCTGTAGCAAGATGATGTAAAAGTTCTATACTAGGATGACGTAAAGATTCTGTCCCAGGATGCTATAAAAGTTCTATACTAGGATGACGTAAAGGTTCTATACCATGATTATGTAACTCTTCATATCTATACCATAGGCTTTTCAGTAGACATCCAGGTCAAGAACCATTTAGAACCTGTGCACTGAGCAAGAAAAGCCAAATTATTAAGAGGATGCAAAAAAAAAAAACCCACATCTTATGCCATGTTGTAATATCGATATACTTTGCATAACTATAAATATAAAGTATATTATACACGTAGACAGTAATAGTAGTAATCACTGCATACTAAGGGTTTTGTTTTTGTGCAGTTTGGCAGCACCACTCCTCCAGGCTGAAGGTGCTGAAAGTGAACTCTGGTCGTGCAGACTTTAGGAAGGGTCCTCCAGGGTGTGCCGGTCCAGACGGACCTTGCAGCCCTCAGCCTGCTGACCCCACCACATCCAGAGAAGCACGAGCATGGAAGGTTCAGGTTACTTATTTAATAACCCACCCATCAGCCCGCGGACCAGAGGACCGGCACACTTTCCGCAGCCAGGAGGAGCGCGTCCGGACGCGTTAACAGTCCGGACGCGTTAACAGTCCGGGCGCGTTAAAGCACTTCCAGCCAAACGCGGCAATTTGGTAAACAGGACACGTTCCGGCAGCAATAAACACATCAGCCGCGAGGGTGGGCGTGCTGCAAGCCCCCACTTCCCCTCCCTCTCTCTCTCACCACACTTCCCAGCAGTATGCATTCCAACAGATTTGCGAGGGAAAGTCGCGTGCGCCTGGCTCTGGCGACAGGACCGACCTGCTCTTTGCTGTTCACGCCACGGAGCTTCACTGCACGCTGCCATTGCACACTCACCTTTGCCTCGCACCTCTTTAGCCATTCCGAGGGTCCAGACGGAGCACGCTGAGGCAGTTTAGTTAGGTCAGCACGCACGAGCTCTCCCACCCTCCCTCGTGTCCTTTCTCAGTGCATTGGTGTGAGCGTGCAGACGACCCCCCTTAAACCTGCCAGCGGAGCTCCATGCTCTGCACGGAGCAGATGTACATCCTCAATAGGCTCGAGCGCTCTGGCTGAATTGCAGGGCTCTCTCTCTCTCTCTGAGCTTTTGGGGTGTGTGTGTGTGTGTGTGTGTGTGTGTGTGTGTATACTTCTCCTGAAAGGCTCCCGCGTCGCTGGAGCGCGTGCCCAGTGCTGATGTTCGACTGCCTCCAGCGGCTTCCGCGCGAGCTCCGCCGCTCCTGACGTGGTGACGCGCAGCAAATGCAAATATGAATGCAAATGCAGCCCCACTTCGTCCACTGCGGTTCACAGTGGAACACTGCAGTCACAGGCTCTTCTCCCACGCTGGGCAAGAGCAAGAACTTGAAATCTACCCTGATCTACCAAAATGACCGAACTGGGGGACATTCTACATTATCCGCATGACATCACTGTGAGGAGGTCACTGGTGAAGCTCTGGAAATACATCACAACTAAATTATCAAGCAACAAGTCTATGAGTCTCACGGGGTCTAACAGAACACAACAGAGTTCCGAATCCGTGGGGATCTACCTTAGCTCCAACCATGGTTTGAGTTACAGAGGGTACTGGGGGGTACTGTACCCTCCGATCCAGACCCAGACAACCCTCCCCCTCCCCCGAGAGACAAAAGTAGCAGTTTGGGGGAGGGGGGGGGGGTGTCTTAACATTTTTCTGTTGTTGTTAAAAAAGGCAGAACCCCTCAATAATGGAGGGGTAATTCACACTCCGGCTCCAACCCAAATCCATCATACCTGATCCAGGTAATGAAAGCTTTCAGGGTGATTTGAATCTTCGAGGCAGTTGTGTTGGATCTGAACTCTCCAGGATGTTAGAAAGCATTGGTGAAGTTCATGCCTCTCCTCTCTGGAAATACATCACAGTTAAATTATCAAGCAACAAGTCTATGTGAAGCATCCAGGGTCCAGCAGAACACACCAGGGTACCCAAGCCTCATCCACGCGACCTTCCAAATGACAAGCTCTGTGGAAACTGAGGGTTAGGCTACATAATCTGAAAACATATCTCAGTTAAATGATCAAACAACAGGTATATTTGAGGCAAGCAGGATCCAATAGAACAGATCAGGGTGCCAAATCTCTACTATGGGGATCTACTTGTCTGTGGAAGCTGAGGGTTATTCTATGTTACCTGCATGGCCTCACTCAGAGGAGATGATAGATAAAGCTCATGTCTCTTATCTCTGAAAAAACATGACAGGTAAATAATCAAGCAACAGGTCTATACGAAGCACACAGGGTCCAATAGAACAGTCCAGGGTTCCAAATCCAACGCTGCTGAAACTGAGGGTTATTCTATATTTCTGCATGGCCTCAGTCAAAAGAGATAAAGCCCTTTACCTAGAATCACATGACAGAGTTAGATCATTGAACAACAGGTGCATATGAGGCACCTGTAGAATAGACCAGGGGGCCAAATTCTCACGAAGGGGATCCACTTGACCTGCCAGATGATGGAAACTAAGGGTTCGGCTACATGAACTGCATGGCATCACACAGAAGAAGCTCATGGGCGGCTGGTGGCCTGGTGATTAGGAAGTTGCTCTTGTGATTGTGGAAGGTCATGGGTTCGAATCCCAAGACTGTCAGTGGCACCACTGAGGTGCCCACTGCTTTACTCAGGTGAATGGATAACATGCAGAGAAGAATGTCACATTGTTCACACTGAGTGTTGTGCTGTGGTCCAACAGAACAGAACAGAGTTCAGCTCCAACCCAAATCTATCACACCTGATCCAGGCAATGAAAGCTTTCAGGGTGATTTTAATGTTTGAGGCAGTTGTGTTGGATCTGAACTCCAGGGTTATGTACCCCTATGAAAGATAGAAAGAAGAGATGGGTGAGGCACATAATTTACTTTTTAAATTGATGCTAAGTATTGCAAAGAGGAGTATATTTTTTCTGCTATAAGCATCATAAGCAGTGGCCCCAGTCCAACAGAGGTCCTCACACAGGGATGGGGGCTCTGAGCACCAACCAATCAGACTGATTGTGCCACACCAATAGTCACGTGCTGAGATTCAACACTCACTGCTCTTTTTTTTTTTATACAAAGCATTACAAAAAGGTTTCTCTGGTGAAATGCTACAGACCAAAGATCCCCAACCACCGGGCTGCGGAACCGTATCGGTCCGTGAGACAATTAGTACCGGGCCACACAGAAAGACAGAACAAAAATATTTTATTGATTATCAGAGTCTGAAAGATCTTTCATTTTGGAAGAAAAAAAAAAACACTCGTCTCGTTCACGTGAGACTGTACATCAAAAAGTTTGCCCACAAGCGAGCAAAAATGAGTAAAAAACAAAACACACTTCTTTTTTATTTTTCTGTTGTATCTGTACCGGTCCGTGAAAATATTTTTAATGTGAAACTGGTCTGTGGCGCAAAAACAGTTGCTGTAGACGAGCCATTTTCAGCTCCTTTAACTTTTCAACATAGTTTTCAAGGCACTATCCACTAAGGTTCTTCACAGAACCAAGGGTGGTTCTACTATTGCAGTGTTCAAAGGACCTTTACTGGGCAACTTATATTTAAGAATACAGTAGTCTGAAAACACCTGATGTCCTACAAGAGAGTCAGTTCAGTAATTAAAATACAATGTAGTGTTAATTCTATTGGTCTTATATTCTATCTGTATAGGGCTGATATAATACAATCTTTCATGGAACTGCTTTTCTAAATCTTTTTTGACTTTCCAGGCCTCTTATGTAAATTCTGTTGTTTGTATGTTAGTTTTTGCATGACAGTATCTTTCCCATGTGTGAAACTAATTATTCATTGGATATAAATTGAGAGACTGACATGGCAAAATCCGTATTTTCCACTCAAATACCAAATGTGTCATAGGTTTCCTTTGAAGCACCATTTAAGGACTCTGTGGTGGTCTGTGCATCTTTACATACATCAACGAAAAGTCTAGTGTTCCACAACACACTAGGCAGATATTATTCTCTGAACTGTCAGATATTCTTACTTTTTTTTTTTACACTTCAGTTTTCCCATCATGCTGGAATTATCTGTCGATGCAGATCTCCGCACTTTCTCGAAAATCTAAACTAGCTGCTACTTCAGAAAGTCAACTGATCTGAAGACAGCTGTGCAAAACTCATCTCTGAATGTCTATATAATAAATATATTGATTGTAAAAGAACGTTTCAAATCAACAGTAATAATTGCTGTTCTTTTACCAGAGCCTGAGGGAATGCACTGAGCTGACTTATCTTGATGCAATCACTTGTGTTTAAATGGTGGCAACTGTAGCTCTCCTGTAATCAGTGTTCAATGGCCCTGACATAAATCATACCACAACTACCTCCCCTCCAGCCTCCTGCATGTGAAAACAGCAATGTGTATTACATCTTTCAACCTATTATCAGTGCTACTGTGCAGCAGTAGCTGAGATAGAAATAGAAGTTTAATCATAACAAGTACTAGAAACAATGATTTCTAACTCATATTTCACACGACAGTACAAAGAGGCTGCAAAATCCAAATCACTCACACATTAGCCAGAGTCTGTCTATAACAATGAGAACTGTCCAGCTTCCATTTTTACATTATTATTCATATATACAGTGACCTGCATAAATACCGGCATCCCTTGAGCAAAGCAGGCTGTAATAACACACTTTACTGGTCATCCTTTTGATCTTTCATTCAAAATAGCAAAAAAAATCAAACATTTAATACCATTTAAATATCGGCACCTCCACTACTCTTAATCTTCTTTTTTAGATTTTCTACAAATTCTTTCAATGCTTTTTTTTTTTCCTACGACTTTTCTGCTTCGTGGTTTATTCGTTTTTATTCTTTTCCTGTAAAGCACGTTGAATGACCATTGTGTAAGAAAATGGGCTATTTAATTCAATTTAGTTTGGCTTATTTTTAAAACAATGATTGACACACACACACAAAAAAAAGACGCATATTATGAAATAATGATTTGTTGTCAAATATGTGTGTGCTGCAGTTACGTGCACCCCTAGAAATCCTCATGAGAATTTAATTCCAAATGATAAAGGTTACCAGAATGAACACTTCAAGGATCAGGCATGTCCTCCTGTTCCACCAGGGTTTCAACATGAGGTGACACAAGAAGAGCCAGGGCGACGGTGGACCGACAACCCAGGTCGATCCACAACAAACTTTAATACAAAAACCCAAATCTCCAAAACAGAACCATTAACACAACACAGGTGAAACCAATAACATAATAAAAGCCCCAAACTAAAACACCAAACACCTGTCACAACTGTCACTGACCCCAGACCCGGCAGAGCTCAAACCATCTCTATGGATCAGACATTAGCAGGTCTTGGGGTCAGAACATCTCCCAAACTACAAACAGATGTCACTCACGTGACCACAAGATGTTTGGAAGAAGTGCCAGTAGAAACCTCCTCTGTGAAGGACCAACCAAACAAGAGCCTACAGTCTGACAGATGTTACTGGAATTGTGTTCTATGGTCAGACGAGACCAAAACAGAGTTTTTGGCAACAAACACCAGAGGTGAGGTTGGCATACACTAACGCTGGGCAACGATTAACATTTTTAATTGCGATTAATCGCAATGTCATACGCAAAATTAAATAATTCAAAAGTAGTGTATTGCGCATTTTTATTTTAAAGGTACTGCTACAGTGGGGCAAAAAAGTATTTAGTCAGCCACCAATTGTGCAAGTTCTCCCACTTAAAAAGATGAGAGAGGCTGT